>JARFJB010001911.1:130000-185000 GCA_036346205.1 Vesta saturnalis
TGACAAGAAGTTGCTCTCTCTGTGTATTCAATCAGAATATCACGGCATTTATAATAGGTACAGTGTCACTAAATCTTAAGCTTACATGTAACAATTTGTCTTTCATTCTATTACGTTTTTGCATAGCGATATACGTTTACTTCAAGCGCCTTAAGAAAATATAAATTCAGAACTAACATATTTCTTACGTTTAATGCTACCCACAAGAAATCCTCAAGTCATGCAGTATATTTGCACGAAATGTGTGTTAGTATTCCCTAGAAAGAAACTTATCTTCTTATTTTTTACGTTAGTTGACTGAGATTTGTGTTTCATCCTAGTAAAAAAAATATTAAATTTATGCTGTTTTTGATAATAATAATAACAGTTAGTACTAAAAATATTATCTCTGATGTATTTGTATAACGAATTTCGTGTAGGAAATGAATGTTTACATTACTTTTAGGTATAATAAAGTTGTTCAAACGCTTTCTCTACTTCAAACGCTTCTTCTACTTCAAACATTTCTTAGAAAATATCTTGCTATCGTAACTGAAATTATCTCTGCACACTTTTAGTGCATAAAACATTAGTTTTTATTAACTGATTAATAATAGAATAACTAAGGATCTGCACGCTACGCAATACGCTTGTGTAAATATTAACTTGTACACACTTTGTAAAATATTAAAATCAATTTTATTTTTTATACCGTGTTTACAATTTATTTCAGTGAGTTCAGTATAGCACTTAATTTAATCTGCTTGCTATATGCCACTTTCGTTTCAGAACAGCGCTCACTAATTAAATAGAGTTTAATTTAGTGATAAGGGTAAAAGCGAATAACAGAAGTGGTTTCATCGGTGATAAAGTTTCCTTGCTATTGCTCTCTATACTCATTTTAATAAATTAATTGGGTTTAAATGAAATAAAGAATTTAATTTTTCTATGTCCAACCATATGTGTAGTATAAAGAAATCCACGTATCCTTTGTATCATAAAATTACGATATTTGGCAAATAACCGATTTAAAAAATGGAGCTTTAAATTATTACGACGGCGGGATGATTATAACCAGCCTAAGAATGAAAGACAAGGATTTTTCAACAAAATGTTTTATTTTTCTCCTAAGCATTCCAGCGATGTTCTAATACTTTAACGCCATCAGGAAATAAATTTTCTTCGAGTTCAGCGAAATAGGCACCAACGCGGCTTTGACCTCCTTACCCTTTGAAAATCTTTGCCACCCCCCCTAGGAAAATTTTTGGTTTAGGGAATAGATGATGGCCCGTTGGAGCTAAGTTGGCCGAACAAGGCGGATGAGGAAGTAAATCATATCGTAATTCGCGAATATTAGTTATGGAATACGGTACTGGTCTGAGGTCGGGCATCATCATGATGAAAAATGATATTTTTACGCGCTCAGTCGGTCCTTTTTTCGCGAGCTTTTTCGTTTAGCGTGTCCAGAAGATTACCATAATATTCGCCACTTATTTTTTGCCCCTTTGAAAGGTTATCGACCATTATAGTTCCCTTAGCACGTTAAGAGCCACCCGCCTTTACCAAATTTTTGGCCTTTACTTTTTTTGAATTAATTATTCGCTAATTATCCTGTTTAATTAATATTTACAGAAATCATCAAATAACGAATATATATCCCCTCCGACGTGAATTCCAAAAACCTGAAGAGTTTTGTTACGTCAGAGTCCCCGCCAGTCTGTACACCAATCACCTCATTAGCATGCCAACCAGAAGCTGTCACCGCCCTCCGCGGATTCTAAATAAAACGGCGATATACGCTATACTCTGTTTCCGTTGGGCCTCTCTGGAGAGACCAGACCGTTATCTTTCTGGTCACTCTTACCCCGCTGGGTCTCTTTGGGAGCCCAGACCGCTATTTTACCCGCTTCGACGATCTTTCTGCTTCGTTCCATTCTGTTCACCTGTATTCAGTCGAAACTACTCGACACCGCCACCCTGAACGTATATACCAGGGTTTATTACTGCATCAGCCTGCTATCAGCTGCATGTGAGTTAACTATACAACACCGCACGTTCACCAGTGAACGGCTTCAGGTCAGGCTACCACCGAATGTAGTCTTTACTTACTCCACTGGATAGAAGGCTACAGCCTCAATTCTACCAATCCTCCAGTGGACATCAATTAAGCAGCGCAACAGGTATTTGCCCAGATTTTTGTATTTGATATTCCACCTACACACCACACACCGACTTACTCACACACGCCTACACTAGACAAAATAATTGAAACTGAAATGCACGAAGCCAACAGATTAAACGCAGCAAGCCGCCCGGAATTAGACCATACTTCGGTCACTCAGTTTCGTAAATTACGAATCACAGTGGTATTAGATTTTAATCTAACGTACTAAACCGCTTAAAGTTAGTTTTCCTAACAACACTTCTTAATAGAAGTCCCGTAACCGGCTTTAATATCCGCCCACCCACGGCGAGACACCTAGTATACTTCTCTAACGAAGTCTTGGCCCAGCAGCCGTCCTGATCACTCTCGAGATAATCCAGACTTGAGGAGAAACCGTTATGCAAGTCTACTGTACCTGAAAATCCGTAAACTAAATCGTTCCAGAAGGTTTAAACACCTGATAAGTGTCATTATTAAAAGCAGCCCTAACTTACCGCCACCCCGGTAGCTACTCTTTACGCAGTCCCGCCACAAAGCGCAAGAAGCAATTGATCGGCCGCATCTCAAGCGTACCGTAGCCAGCACCCAGAATACAATACGAACGTATTCATTTTTCAAGTTCATCGAGTTTAGTTACTCATAAATACCACCAAATCTGTTTTACTAAATTTTCCGCTAATTACTAAGAGTTGCTAAAAATATAGTATTCCCTAATAATTAGTGTAAATAGATCGTTAGTTAATCAACAAAACCTTTATAAATTAGTTAGTTTCTTTTAAATCTACGTTTGTAAATAATAGACCGTAAGTTACATTTAAAAAAGGCAATATAAAGTCCATTTCATAAAAATTAGAGGTAGAAAAATTGCATTTATACAAATTCTGTATAAAAGAATCCCTTTAAAAGTATTGATTTTTCTAGTCGACTCCAAAGCAGGTATAAGAGCGTTACCCTCGTTATCATATCGACGCACACATGCTATCGTAGTTAGAATAATTGTAAATAATTCGGCCACCGATAGCTACCCAATAGAGCCGTATTAGAAAATTCTTATTTATTTTAAATGAATTCATTTAACTACAATTCAACAAAACAATTAAAGATTAGTTCCTTTGAATATCGAGACAACTTCCTACCCGTATTTTCATAGCAAACGTAAAGAGCCGAGCTGTCGGAGAACATCACCGCTCAACCCCTGGAACGAAAAAGGGGCCACCCTGTAGAAGCCGCATTATTTTTTTTTGTTTTGTTTATTTTAAAATACCGTTATCAACCTAGTAGTAACAACAACTTCCCTTTTTTTATAATTAAAATCTGGTTGAGCTAGATCGAGGTCAAATTAAAGTAAACATTTAATTACAGTAAGCGAAAGTACCTTACAAGCATCCCAGAAAACCGACTCCATAACCTTTCCAGCAGACTCGTTGTCATCGCTTTCTTTGGGGCAAAACAACCAGGTTCACTGTTTAGATTGCAATTTTGTTTCCGGAGTATAGTAATGAACCCAAGTTTCATCAGTGGTGATAAACCGCACAAAATAAATTGAATTATTTTGAAAACGAAGCACACATCTTGCAGATCGCTTTTTCAAGCCTAATTCGTGAGTTACAATATTGAACACGCTTTCTTTCGAAATACCCACAGTACTGTCAATTTCACTCAATTAATAGACACAACACAGTTACGAAATTATCATGCGCCGTATTAACGAAAACCAAGTTTTTTGTATGTGTAACATGCCCGTCTAATGTTAACAAGCAAGGATGTTTGGTTGTAGGTTTCGTATGCTTCATAACCATTTACGGAAAATTTCCAACTGCATCTATGCTAATTTATCACAGGCGAAGTCAGTTCCAGGTGGAGCTCCGTCCATTATCTGCTTTCACTCCTACTTTAGGAAAAATTATCATTCAAGGAATGAATGACTAACCAGCAGACATGCAGATGACAACTGCTGACAAAACTTCCCTTTCCGCAGATGTGAGGCTACCTACTTGTTTTCGCCCTTTTAGTGCAAAAATTTTGCTCGGTTTAGACTGTACAGTTGTAAGTCCCGTCTCATCTACATTAAAAATTCTCATAGGTTTGTATGGGAATCGACTAATGCATTTATCTCAGAGAGCAAAAGACTGATCAAACTAGGCTTATTGAAAGCTCTAGCTCTGGCCGCACTAGTAGCATAGTGTGCGAAAACTAATTTCCGTATGTCTGTCACGAAACTCCTTTAACCAGTCATCCCCAGCAAGCCTGCTTTCTCTGTTGAAGGTATGCCTCAAGCCCTTTTTCTCGGCTAACTGATATCTAAGTAATCTAACGTTCTTTTTAGTGAGACCATTGAATTATTTCTACTTCTTGATCCAAAGTAAAAACTGGGCGAATAGCGCTTAACACTTTAATAGTTCCTTTGGCACCCTTATTCTTCTCAAGAACTTTTGTTTTAAGAGTGTTTCCAGGACCACTATAAATTTTACTAGCGGTTCTATTCTTTCACGGCTTTGATTGCTTGTGCCACAGCCTTAAGATCCCTAACTTTCGGGAAATAGGTTGCAAAGTTTACACTCAATAAAAAAATGATGGGTTAACGCCACTCCAATATTTACGTGGGGTATAGTGGACACTTGGTGACCACGTTAACCCATCTTGAAGCTCTTGAGAAATATCATAACCAACAGAATGTACTTTTCATATTCATCAATTGTATCACATGAATACATAGATTATACCATATTTAGCCTCTGAAAAAACCTAGCACTCTCACCTTTATGAATTGTGTTGCACAGATAACTGAACTCCTCCTGAACACTATATGAGCCGCGTAAAAGAACACATTTATGCAAATATCACCTGATGTGTAAATACAATGGTCTGTATATTTCGTTACAGTTGATGGTATGAATTCCTGCAATGGTTCAGCACTTTAGTGCACAGATGGCGATAGTAGGACAAGCGAAAATACTCGTGGCCTCTTTACCTCGAGTGACCACTATACCCACATCTCGACTATATTGGATACACGATGCTGACTCCGGTTTGTGTTTTTCACAATTAATGAATGAAATAAAATATGTGGTAAAAGTTGAATATCTGGCTGAACACACTATAGAAATGGCAAAGGATAGTAACTGTAAGAAAAACAATATGATACGGTGAAACTCCGAAATTTGGTTAATTTCGAGATTCTCTGGTAAATGTCGGCATTCTCCAAGGTGCTTGGTGTAATTATTTACCTAATACCATTATTTTTAACTTACACCGGAGAATGTCGACATTTACCGTGTTGAAAAAAAACATTTTTTAACATTTAAAAACACTTTTTTATCACATTTTTTTAAAATCGAACATATGCGATAAGTTTTCCAACAAACATAACTAAATTAAAATAAACAGGACATTCCAAATCATGAAACAAAAGAAGAATAATATTAAAAAAATCAACTAAAACGCGTAACTTCTAAAAAAACTGATCTAGGTTTCCTGCAGTGGCCATTATTTAACACAATTTAAAATATCTCATAAAAAAATTCACACTGGCAAGCTGTACGCACACTATC
The DNA here is from genome assembly GCA_036346205.1 of Vesta saturnalis. Lineage (NCBI taxonomy): Eukaryota > Metazoa > Arthropoda > Insecta > Coleoptera > Lampyridae > Vesta > Vesta saturnalis. The sequence goes on from JARFJB010001911.1 coordinate 135,695, forward strand.
AACCCTTGCGTAAGGCTGAGTGGTGGACAATGGCAGAAGCATGCAAATACCTGGCGTTGTCGACCGAAGCTCATTTGTGTTTGTCAACAAATACCGGTGAAGGTCCGAAAGTATTATAAAATTAGAAATTGTTCGGTCCTTCACCGATGCATTTGGTACTTTTCGGCGAATGTTGACAATCACTAATTTGGGTCTCTCACAGTAATATATATATATATATATATATATATATATATATATATATATATATATATATGTATATATATATATATATATATATATATATGTATATAACCTAGGTGTTAATCGTGGTGGATTAAGACAAGAAGAAAAATTTAGTGGATAGCAGCCAAGGTTGTGAGGCTAGTTTCAAGAAAAGATCCTTTATTCAAAAAGAAGCTTTCGGTAAATTTATTACCTTTTTCAACCAATCTACAAGAAGTTATGCCTTAATTATCCTCATAAATTAAGATAAGATAATAACTTACGATCGTGGATACAGCTAAAACTTTTAAGCAGCATTGAAAGAATTTAAATTTGAATTATACGTCAAAAATGAATTTTTCGACTTTGACAAGTTATATAGTTATAAGAAATAGAGTTGTTCAACTTTTACTCTAAACAAAAAAGCAAAAATCCACACAAAATAAATCCTCTTCTGCCACTAAAGGTTAATCCGTTTAAAATTCATCCTATGATTTCTGTGTTTATCTAGATAATGTGTGTTAAAATAAATTACATTTAAATTTTGAGTGTCACTTCTCTTATTCATTACACAGTCTGTACAACGTATCTAGGCCATTTCTAAAAACTTTCTTTTGAATAAATTTGTTTCAGAGGCCAAGACTTGCCCTTTTTCGAAATCAGGACTATGTTCAGTGGAATTTACGTGTTCTGATAATGCGCAAGCATCTTTCCTGACTCACGTCACTACGGTGTGATGTCAGTACATATCTAAGATTCCTTGAAGTCATGCCGATATATGATTGGTTACAACCACTACAAGGGATTTTATAATCTTACATTTGTTTTCTCTAAAGTGGGGGGGGGGGGTCTCATCTTTAAGCTGAGTGAATAGATTGTTAACTTTATTAAGGTTTTTAGAGGCTACTATGATTTTTCTGTCTTGTTTGAGAATTTTATTAATTTCAGGAGTAAGCCTACTAATGTAAGATATTGAATCTCATTTATTTCAGTTTCCACCTTTTCGTCATCTAATGGTTCATTATTACGTAAAAGAAGATTACTGGCATTGTATTGGTCTTCAATGTTAGTAGTAGAGTATAGCAGTTTTCTTAACATAGGTTCAGGATACAAATTGTCTTTGAGTAATATAAAAATCAACGGTTTTCGAGATATTTGAGATTTTCTGATTTTTTAGTAGTTCCCTATTTTCGTTCAGTTTCAGCCGATTCTGTAGGAATTGATCATTTTAAATAATAATTTTGGTCCAGTTTTCAATAGCAGAATATGTATTGACTTAAAAAATGCAAAAGTATGAGGCATGTGCTTAAAACAAGACAATTGTAGAGATTTAAAATCAGAATGTGAAAGAAACCATAATCGATTTTAAATTTTCTATTTATTATAATTTTTAAACTATTCGCTACATGTAGTGTTAGAATAGTCCAAAAAACTAGCTTAATTTTTAATTTTCCGATAAAACCATTTTTGTCAAAATTCCCTTGATAGTTCCACCAGAAAAAGCTTTTCAACCGTCCTATTTCTCGAAAATTTTGAATTGAGAATAATAAATCATTGAAGCCTTTATCAATAGAACTGCAAATTTTATTATATAATTTTACATTCTGTGTTCAAAATGACCACTACCGTCTATTATACAAGCTCGAGATCTCTTTCTAATTTCATGACAGGTAATTTTTTTTCAAAGCCATTCTTCATTATTCTTTCTCCTTCTTATATTCTTTCTATTAATTGCTCACGAGTATGAATTTCTGTCGCATAAACCAATTCCTTCAGTCTTTTCCATATGTGAAAATCTAAAGGCGTTAAAACCGGGCTTCTATCCGGCCACGCAATTGGTCCTTGCGTACCTATCCACCGGTTTGGAAACAATTCATTTAACAACGCACGAACATTTAGACAATAATGTGCTGGACAACCGCCGTGTTGGATAACTATATGTTGTCTATCAATGGTAGGTATATCATCCAAAAATTCTTCCATGTAGTTTCTCAGAAATTCTTCATATCCTTCCCCTCTCAAAACGTTAGGAACAAAATATGGAGCTATCAATTTATTACTTATTACACCCATCTAAACATTTACATTAAATTTCCTTTGGAGAGGTATTTCTTTTCTTAAATGTGGATTTACATCAGACCATGAATGTGAATTATGTAAGTCAGTGATACCTTCTCTGTCAAATCTCGCTTCGTCTGTCCATAAAATTCTACATAAAAATTTTGCATCCTCCCTGTCAACAGTTAAATGAGAAAATTGAAGTATCCTAGAAAAATCGTTCTCTTTTAACCCTTGAGTTTGAGTATAATGGTATAGGTGTAAGGTATTCTATTTCAACACAGACCAAACCTTTTTGGGAAGGTTGCAAGTTTACTGGCAGCTTCGCGGGTACTCATGCATAAAGAGAATATCAGCATATTTAGCATTAGTAAATGTAGCCATCTCAAATAAAAAAACAAATGATAAATACTGAATAAATAAATGATAACGAAGGAACAATAATAAAAGGAACAATAATAACAAGAACAATTGCAACAGGAACGATAGTAATAATAAGAACAACAATGAAAAGGAACTAACAATAACTGGGAAGAATTAACTATTCAAATTCAAAAATTACGAAAGTAACTAATAAAGGCCAATTAATTTATGAAATGCCAAAACAAATCAGTCTTGTCGTTTTGAACACAAAATGAAAAATTATTGAATAAAATTCTCAGTTCAAATTTTCGAAAGGTAGCGCGGTTGAAAAGCTTTTCTGGTGGAAATATCGAACGAATTTTGACAAATATGGTTTTATCGCAAAATTAAAACATTGAGCCAGTTATAAGGATTATAAAATTTGAAATAGATTTTGGTTTCTTTTCACATTCTGACTTTAAATCTCTGCAATTTTCGTCTTATAAGCAGATTACTTATGCTTTTGCATTTTTTAAGTGAAGTACTCATTATACTATTGAAAACTGGACTAAAATTACTTTTTAAAAGGGTCAATTCCCGAAATCGACCGAAATTGAAATAATTACTACAGAATCACAAAATTTCAAATATCTCGAAAACCGTTAATTTTTGTATATAGGTATATGTTGATCAATCGATCACAGATGAGCCGTACTAACACCTCCTTGAAGGTTGGCATCTCATTTTTGAAATCACCTTTTATTATACATACGTGTGCGTGTGGATGTGCATACGCGGGATTGCTAAAACGAGTGGGGGTGAGTTGCGGGTGTGTGTGCGTGTGCGTATGCGCATGCTCCTACGTGCGCGTGTGTGTACCTTATATAATTCTGCCGCACATGTTAGATGTGTAGCCTTCACTTCGAAGAGAATGTCATACTTAGTGCGTTACCATAGTAATGTGCTTTTACAAATTTTCAGTTTTATCACTAAGTGGTTTGTAACATAACATAAACTTCCCCAGAATCCTAATTATCCGCATACATGTGCGCATGCATATGCGTGTGCGTGCGTGTGAGCGTATTCGTATGCGTGTGTGTGTGCCTGTACGTGTACGTGTACGTGTGCGTGTGCGTGTGCGTGTGCGTGTGCGTGTGCTTGTGCGTGTGCGTGTGCGTGTGCGTGTGCGTGTGCGTGTGCGTGTGCGTGTGCGTGTGCGTGTGCGTGTGCGTGTGAGTGTGCGTGTGCGTGTGCGTGTGCGTGTGCGTGTGCGTTTGTGTCCATGTACGCATGTGTATGCTTATGCGCATGCGTGTACATGACTGAGTGTACTTTATATAGTTCTGCCGCGATATGTAGCCTTCACTACGAAGAGAATGGCATACTTACTGCGTTACCGTAGCAATGTGTTTTTACGAATTTTCAGTTTTTCTCACAAAGGTATGTTGCTAAACACTAATGGCGTTGACACATTTTCATAACTGCTCAGTAGCATAACCTTCACCATAATCCTAATTATTAGTAACATAAATTCAATAATTACGTTTCTTTTGAATCCTAAATAATTTTAAAGTTACTTCAAGCAACGTAATACAATTAAAGTTTTGGTAATGCCATTTACGTCAAAAATAAAATTAGCAGCATATGATAACACTATTTTCATTAATGTTGAATAACGATTTTAAATTTTAAATGTGCCTCAGTTTATATGGTAAGCTAGATCGCTCTTGATTTCACTGAAGATTGGATTAAGAGAATCGTTTTGAGAATTGTTTACAATGGTGTTTTGTTGGATTTAAGTAAACTTTTACGTGGTGATTGTTGTTCCGTGCTAACGTAAACGTAATTACAGATGGAATTAATTTTAAAATTGGATTAAGGCTTGTAAGACACTTTTTCCTAATGTTTATAATGACGCAAATAATTTTGTAGTGACCGTCTGGTACTCTTTTGTGACCCACAACTTGATATCGCGTAATTTAAAGTTAAGTTATAAATGTAATACTGTAAGCTTTAGTCATTATAGCTTGTTTTTGAGATTTTATTATTAGACTATTATTTTACTGAGGAGATAAGTAGTAAAATCCGTTACTTTGCGTATAATGTAATATATTTTACTTGTTATCCATTCGTAAATTACATTAAGAACAGTTTCACTTAGCAGCAATTTTTTCATTCATATTGTTTATTACGGTAAATTGTAAACAAACACTTTGTTAAATTATTAAATGTTACACCACAAGGTGAGGAAACTGACCGCAACGCAGGCACTGATAAATTAGAGTATATTACTTCTTCGCTTGCTGCTACTAACAGTTTTTTTTTAAATTTCACTTTATTTTCGATACTATCCTCTACACTGGCTTCTACAACAGCACTACTACACCAGGCGCCATGTCTTTTCAGTACTAGAACTTGAATGTCGGCTCCACTCTCTGCCAAAATTGTCGCTGCTTTTCTTCGCAAACAATGGCATGTAAAGCTCTCTGGCCCCGGTAGCCCCAAGCATTTTTGGTTATTCACAATATTTGTTTCCAAGACGGAAGCATATATTTATTGGCTGATAGGTCCAACAGGTCGGTAAATAAATACTTACCGACGTGTTTTATTTACCGACGTCTGAACTACGCGCTACACGTATCTAAATGAAATTAATTTATTTTAATTGAATTAATTATTATAATTTTATTTTATTTCTATTGAATTTAATACGATCGTTCAAAAAACACTATAAGGATTGTACCGGTCGACGGTAATGTTTGGAGACTGCGCGTGGTGAATTCTCCAATTTTATTGTATTTTAGTTTATTTTACTGTTCTTGATACTTAATGTACTATTAGATGGTTGCGATTGACATTTTTTTTACAGCTACGCATCTTATGGTAGTTGACACTATGGTTTTTGTTGTTTTCACTTAATGCGGATTTAGATAAAACAATCATAATCAAAGATATATTCTACAACACTCTCTACGCGTATCGAAGGCTAATTGTAAAAAATGCCACAAGCAAGGACTAATTAAACAAAATTTAATCATATTATAATATCTGTGGAATCTTGTGAAACACAGAAGTAAATCCACGAGACAAAGCATTCACGGCAAAGTACTACCAGTGTTATTTCGGCCTCGCCCCTCGAATATTATTATTAATAAGGCTTTAAAATCTGGCTTATGAAAGCAGCCCATTCAAAGTATGGACAGAAATGTGTACACAACTCGGGCAAAAAATAAAGTTACGCAAAAGGAGCATTTCTGAACATCTCTGTTAAGTTTCGTAGTTGACACTAAGTTTTTCATTTTCCTTGTGTCTACCGTAATTTATGGTTGTCTAACGAATGTTCATTTTCCTACTTCGGTTTCTCCCATATTTCTATTTGCAAAGTATTGTAACAGTAACCGTTGGATTGCACTGTCATCATGTGATCTTAAACTAAACAATTTTTCTTACTAAACAAAATTTCTCATTTTCTTCGAAATCAATCCGTATTCAACTAATAGTTTTTGTTTTATACTTTCGTTGAAATGTGTATATTATATGTTTTTGATAGATTTGTTAGTTTTTAAGATGAGTGTTACACATCTGTTTGTATTACTGCAAAATGTTATTTAAACAAAAACGTAACTTAAAATTTTAAGTGAAAAGTATTTCATCTTCTATACTTGTGTACAATTTTGTTCAACAAGAATCATTTGTACATCTTAAAGTACTCTTGCTACGTCAGTATGTCTTTTCATTATAATCAGATGAATGAAAGTGGGAACTTAATAACTGGGCTTTGTTTTCCCTCAATAAAATCGATAGTAGCTGATGCTGTATTAATAAAATGTATTATATAAGGTATTGTAATGTTAGTTCTTGTGTGGGACCACCTACTACCTCCAACTACAATTTTGGGACTAGTCCAAATAATATACAATTTTTTATCTAACGAACCATGTAAAAAATTTGCGTAATCGCTTCGTCTAGAGCCTCAATGTCTAGAAAATACAATACTTGAACCTTTTTAAAACTCGACAATAGAAGATGACACTGTTGTTCATTGCTCTGTTTTGCATATGTCAGATCAGCTTCTTCTAAGCAACAGTGCACTTTTTTGCTCAACATTAAGGGAATAATTGTTGCTTTTTATTACCTATTTTCTATCAACGATAAACGTACATTACTGGATATAAATTAGCTATGCTACGGAAAAACCTAGCATATTGAATTTTAAAATATTCGTTCATGAATGATTATGAAATATTATGCAGTGTGGTAACATTGTTTTTTGTAATTAGTTTATGTAGAGATTAATAAAAATGAAAATAGGCATATTAACATATATTTTTGACATAGTTCTAAATGTACATACAATTTTAGATAAAGGCATCCAACCAAATCTGTATTTTATGAAATAGCTCCTAAGATTGGTGCGTCCCTTTAACTACCAGTTTGTAAACAAAAATTAAAACACTTTTTAGAAGTGTTTTGAAGCCGGTACACAAAAATAACAAACTTCCCAAGAATATACTGTTAAGTATGAACAAATTAAATACTACAATAACAATTTTAGATTTTTATAAGAATGGAAATTGCTGTTTTTAAAATTCATGATAATAAAAACAAATCCGTAATGAAATCTTTTTTTATTTATTTATTTATAATTAGGAATTCTTTTAAATGCAATTCCATATATTTTTTTGGTAGGAAATATAACTAGAAAAACATTATGGTTTGTAATGCGAGTAATTGAAAAGTAAAATATAAAATACTTTCACAGATTTATTGAATTTTAATTATAAATGATGATTGTCATTAAAGAAAATGTAATGTTTTGATTTAATAATAATGAAACTTCTACCAAGGATTGGTGTTCCTCGTATACCCGATTGACATAACGTGTGGATCAAGATCTCGATGCATCTTGGCTGTACACACTTACACGAATATTTTATATATATATATATATATATATATATATATATATATATATATATATATATATATATACAGGGTGATTCACGTCAATGGTACCTTAGACGTTTACGGAAAACGAGACATGGGATCTTTTTGAAAATTTGGTCACTTGCATGGTTTGCTCGGATCTATCGATCTAAAATATTTTCAGCGTTGCGACGTTGTCTGTTATTGATATTTTTAATGAGACGCCCTGTATATTATCACATTGTTGGGTTCGCTATTACTTTTAAATTTTTTTGGATCACACATCCCTATGCCTATCTTCAACCGTTTTTGAGTAATTAATTAATTTCCTTATTTTTTAGCCAAAACATGGTTCCAATCGAATGTTCATTATTGAGGTGTTTGAATTTGTAGAAAGTTGAAATTCTGCATGCACTCTATGAATAAGCTGTTAATCAGTTCTGCGTAACGAAATTGGTTCCGTAGTGTACAGGGTCGTTCGAAATTCGTTACGTTTTCGCAAGGTACAATAGTGCAGAAAAGTTCATTATTTCAAATAGGACACCCTGTATATTATCGAATATTCTGATAGACAATTGAAGTCCCTTTAAAGTGATATATCATGTTCCTATACCTAAACAGTAAGGTTTCCGAAAGAGAAACATGTTCCTATAAAAATTTGTAATATAGTCACATGTTTCTATTGTTACAATGAAGTGCCAAAATTTTTTGACATCAGTATTGTTGACATTAGCACGCGTCTACATTCGTTAACAAGAGTAGTAGCGGAAAGTATTAAAATGGAAAGGAATAACTATTCTAATGAAGTTTTGATGAAACTCTTCAGCGAGAAGATGCAGGAAGTTCAACGAAATGTATCCTAATTTGCGATCAATGGACAAAAGAAAGTTTGTACGATTATACAATAATTTCAATAATTATGGATCGAAACTGATTGCGGAACGAACAAAATATATCACTTCAGACGAAGACAATATTATAAACGTTCTGGCCTATTTTCACGCTCATCCCCAAGCTTCCATAAGGAGTGCAGAAGAAGAGTTAGGCCTATATTATGCTTCCATTCAAAGGATTCTTCAATATCAAGAGATGCACGCATACAAGTATATGACAGTTCAAGCTCTCAAACCGGAAGATTATCAAAATAGGATAAGCTTTTGTGTGAAGACATTCTGATCCGTATCCAAGAAGATTCGAACTTTTTAAAAAGAATAATTTGGACAGACGAAGCTAAATTTTCTAGAGAAGGCATTGTCAACAGAAAAAACCAACATTTCTGGGCAGACCAAATTCCAAAAGTTGTTAGAGAAACGGGATTCCAAGAAAAGTTTAGTTTCAATGTTTTTTGTCTTTTGAAAGATAATAAAATAAGTTATTATATTTATGATGAATCTTTGAATTCTCAAAAATATCTCGAAATTTTAAGAACGGTAGTGAACAATTTCTTGGATAATTTAACATTAGAAGATTATCGTTCCTGCTGGTTTCAACTGGATGGAGCACCAGCTCATTGCTCTGCAGAAGTAACTGAAGAGTTGATCCAAATGTTCGACGATCGCTGGTTAAGGCGGTTAGGACCGTGGAGTTGGCCTGCGAGATCACCCGACCTCACACCTCTTGATTTTTACTTGTGGGGTAATTTGAAGAGGAAGGTTTATATGACACCGGTACTCATGAAACAAGACCTGCGTCAACGAGTTATCAGGAGTATGGAAGAGTTAGATCCCACAGAGATAAGGGCCACAATTTCATCAACGTGTATTCGTATTCTGAAATGTTTGGAAACCAACGGTCGTCATTTTGAAAATTTATTGTAAATGCTTTCTAGTTTTGTTAATTATTGTTTGATATTATTTACATTACGATTCATGTTTAACTGAATTTGTTATTAACGTTCTTTTTTATAAATAACAGTAGGTATTAGTAATTATTGAAATTATTGTATAATCGTACAAACTTTCTTTTGTCCATTGGTTGCAAATTAGGATACATTTCGTTGAACTTCCTGCATGTTCTCGCTATAATTTGGTCACATTGTCCATGAAAATAAATAGTTTTTCAAAACTTGAATTGTGTAGTAATTTCCTGCTATTTTGATCCTTTTCAAATTTCTCCCGTTAATAAACGCCCGAATATTTTATTAATAGTGCACTAATTGTGACAGAAAAACAGAATAGTGCGATTTTATAGGAACATGTTTCTATTTCGGAAACCTTACTGTTTAGGTATAGGAACATGATATATCATTTTAAAGGGACTTCAATTGTTTATCAGAATATTCGATAATATACAGGGTGTCCTATTTGAAATAATGAACTTATCTGCATTTTTGTACCTTGCGAAAACGTAACGAATTTCGAACGACCCTATACAATATGGAACCAATTTCGTTATGCAGAACTGATGAACAGCTTATCCATAGAGTGCATCCAGAATTTAAACTTTCTACAAATTCAAACACCACAATAATGATCATTCGATTGGAACCATGTTTTGGCTAAAAAATAAGGAAATTAATTAATTACTCAAAAACGGTTGAAGATAGGTATAGGAATGTTTGAGGCAAAAATAATTTAAAAGCAACAGCGAACCCAAAAATGTAATAATATACAAGGCGTCTCATTAAAAATATCAAAGGTGATACCACTTTTCCACATACTCGACAACGTCGCAACGCTGAAAATATTTTAGATCGATACATCCGAGCCAGCCATGAATAACCAAATTTTCAAAAAGATCCCATGTCTCGTTTCCCGTAACCGTATAAGGTACAATCGACGTGAATCACCCTGTATATATATATATATACAGAATGGACCAAACGTCTGGAAACACCCAATTATCTCGTAAATTGCTAGTCCGAATTGTACAAAATTTGGGACAAGCCTATTTTGGGATACGGAGGTTCCAGATTTGACATATGCAATGTTGCCAGATTTGCCGTTTCTCTAATATTATTAGTCAATTTGGTTTTTTTTAAATACATCACCCTATATACGCAGTCATTATTGGAATCTCGTCTTCAATACGAGTTCAACTATATGTACCACTTATGATTTTATGCCGTCTAGAAGGTCTTAAATAAATTAAACAGTGCAAAATATATAGATTTGAAGAAATTAAAATGTTTAAATATAGAATGTTGTGATTTTGACATTTTTTCATCATTTACATTTTTAAATAAAACTGACAGTAGCTTGATGTGTTTTGAAAAGGTCTGAAAAGTAAATTGTTTCTCTAAAATGGTTGTTAATGAAATAAAACGAATTACTATTCTTGTGATGAGAGAGTACGACGACAGAAAAAGATGAAGTAGCCAACTTGTTCAACGATACTTTCCTAAACCGTTCTCCTATCCATAAGGCGACGGTACAAAAAACTGTAAAGAGCTGTGAGGACTTTAGAGGAGTCAAAGATAGATACCGATCAGGTAGACCAAAAACAGTTATAAATGACAACAAAACTTTAGATACAGTGCAGAGTTTCGTTAAAGATCCACATATATCCTCACGCAGAGTTGAACAATTACGTGATGTAGGTCATTCTTCAGTCTTACGTGTATTACATAAGAATAAATTTCAACCATACAAAATTATTTATTGCAAAAATTACTGCGACCGTAGATTAGAGTTTACTGAGGTAATGGTGGATAAAATTAAAAAAACCTTTAGGAATTTCAAAATACTATCCCCAATGAAAATTATTTCTTTCACATTGTTCCCGTATACTTTCCATTCCAACTTTTTTGTGTGTGATTTTCAGGTGTTTTGGTGACTCTTTGGGTCTGTTATTTAATTTTATGCAAGTTTGGTCCTCTTGGTTAAATTTGATAAAGTGAACGGTTTACGAGTTATTTGCAATTCCATCAATCACGGTCAATTAAATACGACCGCACCAAAGTTTGGTAAGTGGGCCGTGGACTAAGTCATAGTTGCCAAATAGTTTATTACGTTAAGCAAAGTATTAATTAACAAACAAATTAGTTGATTAAATGTTCGAATTGTTCACCGTTGACTGCTGCGCATTTACGAATTTTTTCATGATTGACTGACGTACGTTGAAAAATAATTGCGTATCATCTCTTATTAAATTAGAACAATAAAAAAAGACGTGTAATTGGCACCTAATACACCATGTCTTTTAAACGACCCCAGAAAAAAAATCCATAGGGTTTAGATCACGTGAACGTGCAGGCCAAGGAACCGGTCCTCCACGTCCAATCCAGTTTGCATTAAAAGTTCTATTCTATGACCGCCTAACAGTGAGTGAAAAATGATGAGGCGCGGTAGTATTTAATTGACCGTGATTGATGAAATTGTAAATAACTCCTAAACCGTACACTTTATCAACTTCAACCAAGAGGATCAAATTTGCAGAAAATTGAATAATGGACCAAACAAAGTCCCAAAATACCTGAAAAATCACACACAAAAAAGTTGAAATAGAAAGTATACGGGAACAATGTGAAAACTAATACTTCCAGTCCATTCATAGACAATCCAATCAAACCAGAAAAATCTTCGTCAACAAAGAAATAATTTTGATTGCGTTGAATATATATATATATATATATATATATATATATATACTGGTGACCCTAAATTGCATAGCCAAAAGTATAAGGAAGAATACTTACGTAAAAATAAGTCGATTTAACTAAACTTGCCTTAGTGCAAAAGTTGACAATAACGAAGTTACAGGGTGTCAAAGTTGAAAAAATAAATCACACTTTCTATCATATCATTTCGGTGTATTTCCTAGAGGGCGCTACAAACGACCATTAGGACATGTTTAAACCGCTTTTATTGAATAATAGTTTTCCCTACCTTTTTTACTTAAAAAAGGTATACCTTCTTGATATCGCTAAGACCACTGGTTTCAAAATAACTTATTTGACTATCCTATTTTTTCGCAATAACAATTAGCTTTAATTAATTTCAATTAATTTTGAATCTTTTTTCTCTCGTGAAAAATTTGGATAAGACGAACGGTTTAGCCAGGAAAAAATAATATTTTCTAATGCATCGCACATTTACGCAAGCGCTTTTATTTAGGTAAAAAACTTAAGTCGCCTTTGCTTATTAGTTACCATATCGACAGTTGAATTTATTTATCAAACGTTAGTTTTTTCTGTCGCTTTTCCGTTGATAAAGACCCATAATTATGGCTCACAGTTTCACTAATTCTGAAATGGTGGATATGCTTTTAGCCTATGGACTTTGCCATTGCAACGGTCGAAGAAGTGTACGAATTTATAGGGAAAATATCCTTTCCGTAGAACTCCAAATCGGCACACTTGTTAATATCGAAAGTCGTCTCCGCGAAAATGGCAAGTTTCAACCAAGCCGTGTAAATTCTGGACGCAGACGAACCATAAGGACGGTGAAAATAGAAGAAGAGATTTTGGGCGCTGTTAAAATAAATCCAAATAACAGCACATGACGTGTAGGATTGCAATTGGGAATTTCGAAATCATCAGTTCATAGAGTTTTTAAGAATAATTATTGCACCCCTTTCATTTTCCAAAAGTTCAATACATATTTCCCATGGATCCTAACCAACGTTTAGCTTTCTGTCGATTTAATATTCATAGAAGAATCGAAAATCCAAATTTTAGTAACAAAGTTTTATTCACGAACGAAGCTACTTTTACTAGATGCGGTATTTTCAATGTTCATAACCAACTTGTTTATGCTGTTGAAAACCCTCATGAAACGAGAGTATCTCATTATCAGCATCAATTTCAAGTAGATTTCTAGGCTGGAATTGCAGACACTTTTATTATTGGTTCCTTTGTAATGCCAAATCGGCTGAATGGAGATGGGTACTTGAACTTCTTAATACAAAATTTACCTATTTTATTGGAAGATTTGCCCTTACTCCTTCGTCTTGACCTTTGGTTTATGCATGATGGTGCACCTCCTCATTTTACTTTAAATATAAGACAACATTTAAATGAGGTATATCCACAGCGCTGGATTAGAAGGGGAGGTGACGCACCTGAGAACTGGCCAACTCGATCACCAGACTTGACACCCTGCGATTTTTTTTGTGGCTTGCCTTGAAATCAAAAGTTTACGCATCCTCAATTAATACGCAAGAAGAATTGTTGGCAAGAATAATTCATGAAGTCAATTTATTGAAGAATAGTTCGGAAGTATTGTCCAGAGTACAATGTAATTTTTACAAAGAATTAACTTCTACATTCAGGAAAATCGTGGAAATTTTGAACATTTGTTGAATTAGTAAATTGAATACCTTCCAGAATAGTTCATCAATTGCACTTGTTAAAACAAGATTTACATAACATAATTTTATTTTTTAAATTTTTATTTATCATTTTGGTTGATAATAATTCAATTTAATTGTTTAACTTTGTTCTTCATATTGTTAACTATTGTTTTTTGTTTTTTCTTCAATAATTATTGTTCTTGAGAAACCTCATTCTTCTTTATATTTTTCGATAAATCGGCTTCATGAATTATTTTTATTATTATTATACTTTTGGATCATTTGCATGCATCATAAGCTTTAGATGCGTTTTTATCGGATATCAGTGCTCTTAGCGATATCACGAAGGTAGGTAGGGAAAACTATTATTCCATACTAAAAGGGCCTACAGCGTAGCACAAAAAAGTTGTATCGGTTTAAACATGTCCTAATGGTCGCTTGTAGCGCGCTCTAGCAGATACACCGAAATCGATGATAAATTTGAATTTCTCATCCCAAGAAACCCCCATAGAAGAATTATTATAAAATTAGCTGACAGCAGTCGAAAGATATGAAAGAAAATGTGATTTATTTTTTCCCTTTGACACCATTTAGGTTCGTTATTATCAACTTTTCGACTAAGGCAAGTTTAGTTAAATCGGCTGATTTTTACGTAAGTAATCTTTATTATCATTTTGGCTATGCAATTTGGGGACAACCTATATATACAGTTTTTTGTAGCAGGACTTTAATAGTCGATAGAACTTTCAAAATTAAGACAAAAAGTTGATATAAACATAGGTTGCCAAACGCTTAGTTTTGGAGATACAGGGTTTCAAAGTTTTAATTTTTTTTTCAGTTCTTTTAATTTATCTTCAAAACTATTTAAAATAATAAATCCAAATTTAGTACACATATTACACTTCTTAAACTCAATATTAAGAGTAGTTTAACGTTTATCAGTATCTACAGGGTAGTACACTTTGTGGGATGGTACACCCTTTATCCCCTTTTCATGCGACGCCTCTAACTCTTAAAAACCAAAAATTTAGATTGCCCATTTGATTTAGGAACTTTTTTGTCTTCTGCTTTTTTTTCGAAAAATGCATAGTTTTTGAGATAAATTAGCTGTAATCCATGAACAGCTTCCAACTGGTAAGCAAAGAGCGTCTGATGCTCCCGCAAAAAATAGTGTGCCATGAAAAGAACAATAAAATCAAATTATGTCAATTCTCAAGTTTTATTTTAAATACGACTTGTGCATAAGAAAGAACGTAATTTATTTACATATTTTATTGTGTTAATTTTTATTGCAAAAGTGATCTTTTAAAATGCCATTTTGGTTTTCTAATCATGAAATAGCGGATATCCATTTTATTTATGGCTTTGTAAATTGAAGTTCAGCAGCTGCAGCCCGTGAATATAGGCGAAGATTTCCTTTTAAAAGCGTTCCGCATCCTTCAATATTTGTAAGAGTTCACCAACAAATTATAAGGCAGAGGTCCATGCTCTCACAGACTGTATCAATCTTCCTAAGGGCAGATTGTAACTGTCACAACTGTGCCATCTGCATACACCTTAACTCGTACATTTACGTCACCAAGCATTACACCATTTGTGTCGGTACATGCTGGCCTAACACATTTATCCATGTATACATTGATCAAACACGGTGACATCACACAGCCTCGTCGCACTCCTTGCTCAATATTAAAGTATTCACTCACACACTCCTCTCATCCTGACACATTCCCGGCTACCGTTGTATACTGCCCTTATTCCGTTTATTACACCTTTATTTATGCCATATTCATATAGTATTTCCCACAACTTCTCCATATTCACTGTGTCGTATGCCTTCTCCAGAATGCACAGTACAGCTTCTTTTTTACACTTGAACACTTTTCGATCACCTGCTGGAGAGCAACCATCTGATCAACACCTCCTCTCCCTGGCATGAAACCACCCTGTAGGTCCCAAATCTTGGTTTGTGTAGTTTCTCGTACTCTATCAATCAGTATTCTTCCAAATGCTTTACCAGGTACACTGAGCAAGCTTATTCCTCTGCAGTTCAAGCAATCACTATTATTCCCCTTACCCTTATACAGAGGTAGAATAATCGGGTTCTTCCAATCCCTCGGCACCTTTCCACCCTTAAGGCACTCATTCAAAAATTCACACAGTCTTCTTATAAGCTTTGCACCTCCATACATTAGCATTTCATGCGTGATTTCACCTACGCCGGCTCCTTTACCGTTTTTCAAGCTTTTCTCTACCTCATTTATCCCAATATCCTTCTCAGTTTCATTCACCATTCCCTCTACATTCTCCATATTTAACCATGCAGTCTTACTTTCCTCACTGCTGTACAGCTTCCCGAAATATTCTTGCCAGCATTTCCTCACCTCATAATCGTCCCATACTGCTTCGTTGCTCTCATTCCCAAAAATGTGTGATAAAAAAGAGAAATACAGACGCATTTGAAAATGTTCTCGACAAAATGCATGGTATATTAGTGATTAGTTGGCCAGACTACAATATTGTAACTGTTGGTTCAAACTGTTAGTGAGTAAAACCCTTACGACAGGTAAAAGGTTACTCAAAGAAGGAAAGAAGATTACTTAAATCAGTGTTATCGACAAATATTATTCATTAATAGTGGGGAATAGATTTGATGGAAGAAAATTTAGCTCATTATAGGATTGGATTAAGAGGGATAAATGGTGGTGGTGTCTGTTTAAGTGGTTAATAGATGCAAATATTCAGAATAGTTGCATTTTATATAAAAATCCGGCAACAAAATAACTCAGTTTCGCTTTAGGCGAGAAATTGACAAAGCATATTTGACAAAATATCGAAATCCTCCAAAAGGAGAAAAAAAGTATCGACAAGGCTATCCAGTGGATTTTTTAGAAGAATTTCAGATGAAGCAAGGTTTGTGTGTGTGTGTGTGTGTGTGTGTGTGTGTGTGTGTGTGTGTGTCGTGTGCGTGCGTGTCGTGTGCGTGTGCGTGTGCTGTGCGTGTGCGTGTGCGTGTGCGTGTGCGTTCGCGTGCGAGTGCGCGTGCGCGTGCGTGCGGTCGTGTGCGTGTGTGCGTGTGTGCGTGTGTGCGTGTCTGCGTGTCTGCGTGTCTGCGTGTCTGCGTATCTGCGTGTTTGCGTGTCTGCGTGTCTGCGCGTCTGCGCGTCGGTGCGCCTGCGCGTCCGCGCGCCTGCGCGTCCGTGAATAAAATTTAAACCTTCAACCAGCGACATTCATATAAGGCAAGATGAGATAAAATATAATATTTTGGTGTCTAATACGTCCAGCATAGTGTTGACCTATTCTTTCTGACTCACGCTATATATAAGATAAGGTATGTTGATTTTAACAATATTTTTACAATATGCTTAATCTATGCACAGGGTGGAGTATATGTTTATCTATATTAAACCTAACAAGTGTCTCGACACATTCACTCTTAGCCAAACGTACTTAAGCTTTTGTACTAATTAATTGTTTACGAATCTCAGATAATAGGAGATTTCTATCAAAATTTAATTATTTAATTGTTCCTGGTAATATGTCCAATCATATACAGTGAAAGTATTCATAAAAATTGAGACCAATAAACAATTCAAACTAACTTTCGAAATTTGTGTTTTTCATCCAAACTTTAAATGTCCAGAGTGGGTCACTCTTATACTCACCAGCCGTCTTGGCTAATATCCATTTAAGTTTGAAGTATTGTTTCAACTATTTTACAGCTTACTATCTCCACGCCTTCGCCATTGAGTTAGATCGGCAACTATTATTTTAATAATCTAATACAATATCTTGTGTAAATTTATCGTGTAAAAAATTAGACGGATTAACTGTAATAGCAACTAACCAAAATGATCACTGTAGCAGGAAAGCCATTAAGGTAATTTAGTGTATTATAATGTAGAGATCATGTGTTATATGAATAAAATTCTCTCTGACAACCTGTTTAAATTGAGGAAAAAGTCGGAAAATTGGACAGTGGCCATACGGTAATCCCAAATGTAATGAATGTAATAAAATTCTAAAAAAAATTTGATGTGCAGGAAAGAATCGTGATTAAAATAAGAAAAATTACATTCAAGATACATTGAAAATCTTATTACGTCTATTAAAAATAATTGCATGTCACCATACAAATATTAGTAAACGTAGAAATGTTTACATATTGATTTAATTCTAAGAAGACATGAAATATTTTTAGTTAAAAGAAATTATTTGGTTTCTGATCAAATTGTGACAGTGTAATCCAATGGTTGATATTATAAGACTCTGCAAATTGAAATCTGATAGAAACGGGAGTAGAAAGATGAGTAGTCAACCATAAATTAGAGAACTTCACATATATGAAAAATGAAAAACTTAAAATGTCAAGAACAAAAATGTGAAGTAGATAAATACATATAATTTATTTCATTTCCTATTTCCGTATTTTTTTATATGAACAATAAAATGTTTACTCATTGAAGAATTCAATAGTAGGTTTCCTTTTTCACATTCATTAATAATTTAGTAGACACCTGATTACCAAGATGTCGTCTATAAAATTAGATGGAGTTTTGATTGAGATACTTTTCCTAGAGCTTCAGAAAATGGATTCATTTTAACTAATGTCTTAATAAAACTCGATAATGTATCCTATGAAGCGTTTATAATCCGCTTGTTTTAAAATCCTGCAGAAAACTAAAAATCTTGACGTAATCAAATAAAATTAATCCGCTATAGGGGTCCATTTATGACATCATAGCTACTTACTACTTTAGTTTTGTTTCAGACGTTTAATTTGGTGAGTGGCAGTTTAAAAGACTATAATTGCAGTTTTTTTGTGCCGATTCAATTAATCAGTTAGAAGGTGAGCTTTTAAATTTCCAAGAGGATTCAGGCATTTTCCCAAGTAGTTCACAATAAAGAACATTTTGTGTTTTACTTCCATATTATTCTTCATTGCGCTTATTTTAATTTACTTACAACGTATTTCAAAAGGTTTAATTGTCACAATGGTATGTTAAAGTTAAAATCAACTCGTACAAGTGCTAAGGCTCAAATAACTAGCATTCATAATTGGGTTTTGCAAAATAAAGGTATTGAAAAGATACCAATTAATTTAAATCAACAGAAGGCGTTTTTGCAAGATTCATTTACGAAATATAATACTGCACAAAATGAAATTGAAAATTGTTTAATTGATGTAGAGGGTCAAACAGATCCTGAGGATAGGGACGAGATTGAAAACAAATATTTTGATACTCTTGCTGCAATTAGAGATTCTGTGGAAGAATTATCTCCTAAAAATAACATTTTCTCTGACAGTGACACTTTTCAAAATGACAATGTCAATATAGCATCTCACTGGCATCCCAAAATAAAATTGCCGCAAATTAATATACCTCAATTCTCTGGTAATATTTCTGAATGGGAAACGTTTTTGATCCCTTCACCTCGCTTATTGATAAAAATAGTTAATTTACAAATGTTGAAAATTTCTATTATTTTAAGATATTGCTAGGAGGTGAAACTTTACGTATTGTAAATTCATTAAAAGTAACTAGTGATAATTTTATTACTGCAGTTGCACTGTTAATGAAAATATTCGAAAATAAAAATAATATTGTGAATTCTTATTTTAGTAATATTTTGAATGCTCCAATTATTATAAAGTGTAATCCAGAGAATTTGAGAGATTTTGGCGCTACTTGTAAATGCAATTTAGAGTCATTGAAAAACGTAAAACTCGAAAATATAGAAATTCTTATATAGACTAAGAAAATATTTGAGGAAAAAAGATATATTAAAGCGTGGAGTTTTTGGAGTTTCTAGAAATGAGATGCACAATACTCGTAAATTTATCTAGTCTTGATATTAAAATAGAAAAAAAGTTTAATAAAATATCATTACATTCCAATAATTTAATCGCAAACGTGCAAAAAGAAATCATATTTTGTTCATACTGTAACTATAACCCCCATAGAATATATGTTTGCAAAAAATTTATATCACTTTCTATACCAGATAGATTGGCGTTCATTAAATCTAAATGTTATTGTTCAAATTGTTTAGGTAATACATATTTGGTTGAAAATTACACCTGAAATTCAAGTTTCTCACAGGTTTAATAAAAACATCACATCTTGTTACACTCAAACCAATATCAAAATGTCGCAACTAATAAATCTCAGCATATTTCATCAGGTTGCTCCTTTACATTAAATACAAAGTTCTCGTCAAGGCAACTCTCAGACAAGCCTTATTATTGCGAATGAAGAAATTAGGCATGGGAAACAGAAAATGAAGCCTCAGTAAGACCAACTATTTACTTGACATTTACCGCTTCATTTTCTAATTTATGTTAAATAGCATTTGACAAAGATAGTTTAGTTTCGCAAATGTAGTAAAAAAATGGAGCTAACCCGACAACTTACGCATAATGATTTATTATAGAATTTAAGAAAGGTTTAAGTGCGTGATACTGGGAACAAAGTTGGAAATTAACATTTGGCGATTAGACTCCTTCCTTGGCAACAATTTACAGATGGTACAAGGAATTTTAACGTGGAAGAACTACAGTTGATCACCAGAAAGGCGTAGACCCTTCCACTACCGCTGCATTGCTGCTATGAAGAAGACTTATGGAAGCAGATAACAGAACTAGTTACGCCGTCATAGAGGCTCAACTGGAGATTGGCTCGTTATCTGTGAAAACAATAATACACGACCACCTTGGTCTGAAAAAAGTCGTAAGTTGTTTTGTACTTCATCATCTTACATATTTTCAAGAAGAGTACGAATTTGCCACGAAACTCTAATATTGCTGAAGAATTGTGAACACCAAATTTTGCTGAAATTTGTAACAGGCAATGAAACTTCCATACCATTTTTCGATATGCCAACTCGACAGAGAGCCACGTATGGATCCATGAAGACCAGAACACATCAACAATAATCAGAAACCAGCGAGCAATGGTGAAAGAAATGTTCATTAGAAGTACCGGGTTAGTGAGCGCTATCAGCTAAATGGTGCGACGAACACTGTTTGCCGGAAGTGTTTAATAAAGTGCCAAAGAAGGGAATTATATCACGATAATGCTTCTTCCCCCACGGCATAGCTAGCTCGGCAAGTATTTGACTGTAAACAAGACTAATGTATTCGGACATCCTCCCTACTCAACGGATCTTGGCAATGTGCGACTTTTGCCTGTTTTTTTTTTTGGTCAACCCACTAGGCTCACTTTTGAAAATTTGGTGGAGAGATTCAGTTCTACTGGCAGTGTGGATTATGTAAAAAGTGGTGAACATAAATACCAGTAACCAAGAAAAAGAACTTGAGATTCTGCTTCATATTGAAGAAAACCCGCATGTCAGCTGTGGTCAGGTAGCAATATCATGTGAAACGTTACAATCGACTGTCAATAGGACAACTAGAAAATATAGAAAGTACCAATCCTTACTATATTGAGACTTCCAAAGACGAGTAAACTATTGCCGATGGATTATTGCTCAACTTGAGATTAATCTAAACTGTTTATCTCATATTATGTTTTCTGACGAGGCTACGTTTAGAAGCAATGGTGCCGTAATTCCTTATAATATATACATTACGCATTAGACATTCTACATCCGACAAATGCAAAACCACTGACCCATAAATATTTGGTGTAGCATTCTCCACAACAGAATTATTGGACCGTATTTTTTTAACACTCTACTTAGTAATGATGAACGACAGAATATGTGGCTGCAACAGGATGATTCCATCCGTACTACCACCGCTAGATACGTGAATTTGTATATGATAATTATCCACAATAATGGATTGAACGTGCAGGTTTTGACCAGTGGCCCCCAAGGGCGTGAGATCTTACCCCATTAGTTCTCTTATTATGGGGATGTATTGAAAAACGTGTATATGTCACATCTCCATTACAAAAGCAGATATAGAAGATAGGATACGAGACGCTTGTGGAACGATGTCAATGGAAATGCTGGGAAACGTGAAGAAAACAATAAAACCACTATGTATTACGTTATCATAAGAACACGATAACGTAATATATTTTCTGTTGGAGTTAATTATATCAATGTAAGTGCTTAGTATTTAATGCAGCTATTAGTCTCTCTTGTTTTCGAATTTCATGTCTACTGCGGATAATCACAAGAAAAGCCAAAAACAGTGAGAGATAGGTATAGAACATACTTTTCAATAATTTTGTTTTTTTTTATTCTCTTTAGCACAGCGTAAAGTATACAGGGTGAGAAAATTGATATTTTTGAATCTCAAGTTTCGCAGGTTTGAACATATATTTTGAACATCCTCTAGTATTTATCTCTAAGAGTTCTTCTTCAGGACGTAGGCTTAAGCTTGGTCTGTCCTTGGTCCGAATATAAAAGTTTTCCTAACAAAGCACAAGATACATAATAATAAAGTTACATCCATAATTGCGTTTTTTTTTGGTAAATTTTACATGCATAAAACCTATATAAATAAAGTTTTATAATTGCACATAGAATCAAAAAATCGACTGATATACAGGGTTTTCTATTAAAAAAATACTAGCTTTATCTTGCCCTGCTTTTTTGTAACACTGTATTGTCAAGAAAAATTTTATGCTGCGTACACTTACTAGCCATAGAATATGACCAAACATTTTATTGGTAAAGTTTACCCATAAAGGACCGGATAACTTTACTCCATCGTTGACTCGTCCTGTACATTTTACTGTCAAAATGTTTCTATTCATTTCTATTTGAAATAAGTTTATGTTATGATTGTGTAAATAATTTTATAAGATCACCGGTATAAGTTTTAATTTATACAGTTACTAAAATCTATTTCCCTTTATTAATTTGATATCTGACTATAAATCATGAATATCAAATTTAATTTTGAATTGGTTTAACTGTTCCAATTTGTAATAAATATTGAACATATGTAACCTTGTTACTGTTATGGTTCCTATACCTAACACCATCAGGTTTTCAGATATTTTTATATTTATAAAATTGCAATAGAAAATACATTTGTTTTACCCTCGTTTCACAAATTTATTAATTGAAGTATAAACACAGAGTTTTTAATTTAATATACACTATGAATTAAAAAAACATACAGGGTGAAAAAAAATTGAGGTCAAATTTAATAATCACCTTTAAACTAGATTATCTTAATAAATTTAAATGATACACCCTGTATATAATGCCTGAATATGCTATAACATTTTAATGTCTTTGGATTTGTATTAAGACTTCCTATACCTATTTTCAACAATAACGTCAATGTCTTGCATTTTTTAATTAGGCGCTGTACAGAGTACCGTGCTAATAAATCAAAGCTACTTTACGGTTGTGGATGTTGTAAATAAATTTAATTTAATTCATTTTTAATTAATTTAATTTCCTTATTTCAATAAATGACAAAAGAAAAGCATGGATATTAAGTGTACGCCAAAAACTCGAATACGAACATGAATAGTAACAATTGCAATTCAGACTTATTAAATAATGAATCCGTAGCAACAAAATGACAAATAATATGTACGTCTTGTTTGATACATTACTGAACTCTTCTTAAGAATGAAACTTGCACTTTCCGTAACATTTGTGGTGTTATTGTTCTAAATGCAGCACGTATCCTCTCTTTCATACCTTCCGAGGTTATTATTGTCTTGGTATGGAAACAATATTTTAATGCAGGCCCACAGAAAAAGAAACAATACAAAGTAAATCTGGGGACCTGGTTGACCAATTTTGAGGTCCCCCTCTCCCAATCCATCTATTTGCGAAGCACTGCTTTTGATACGTGCGAACGTTAGCATGAATTGTGCTGGCGCACCATCTACCTGTAACCACAGATTTGCTCGAATATTGAGAGGAACGTTCTCCGACAGTTCTGGCAACTCCTCCATTAAAAATTGCAGAAATTCTAGCCCGTTTAAATGTCCATCAAAAAAGTATGGCCCTATTACTTGATCCCTAATAATCCCAACCCATAAATCACAGAATCATCTGTGGTAGCGATCGACTGTATGGAAAAAATGTGAGTTTTCATAATTATAATAACAAAAATTGTGTCTGCTAACCAAGCCGTTATTATAAAACGTAGATTCGTCAGAAAATAAGGCAATATTAAAAAATCTTCTTATTGTACGAATTATCCATATCCCATAAAGAAAACTCCAGTCGTTGATAAAAATCCGTGGCAAAAGGGCTTGATGTAATTGGATATGGTATAGAAGAAACTTGTGTTTCTCCAGTATGCTTTGAATGCTACTTCTACTAACTCCAGTTTCGAAACTTATTTTACGTTGACTTACGTGTGAATGTTTAATTCCTGAGACTAATAAATTTATTCCCTTCGTTACCGACAATGCGCTGTTCTTTAATATGTTTTTCATATGTCATCTGCGAAAATCTCGAATTAGTCGTTCAAAAACAGCCTTATTAGAATAATTTCGGTCAGGATATTTTTGTGTGTACACTCTGGATGGTAAGAAACGATTCTCTTGGCATTTACCAATTACTAAAATTATGTCGATTCTTTCTTAAACTGAATACATTTTTATATTAAAGCTAATTTTCCGCAAAAATGGTCACGACAAATTAATATTAAATTAAACGACAGGTATAGAATCAAAGGACTGGCAGACATTACGTGAAAAACAGTCAAAGCCGCCTTGATTTATTAGAAAAGTACACAGTATAGCGCCTAATTTAAAAAATGCACAAAATTAAAGTTATTGTTGAGAAAGTATTGTGTAGAAAGCCATAACACAAATCGAAAGACATTAAAATGCATAATTAGGCATTACATATAGAGTGTACCATTTAAGTTTATTGAGATAATCTAGTTTCAAGGTGATCAAATTTGACTTCAATTTTTTTCACCCTGTATGTTTTTTTTTATTCATAGAGTATATTAAATTACCAGCGAACTCTTTGACTTTATACTTTACTTAATAATATTTGTGAAACGAGAGTAAAACAAATATACCTTCTTTTTAAATGTTCTATTGCAATTTTATAACTCTAAAAATATATGAATTATTAATAATAATTTTTAATTATATGAAAACCTGTTCATGTTAGTGATAGGAACCATTACAGTAACTCACCTTAATTTGTACTGTAGATTTTATAAAAAAAATAACTTTGATATGGCTCTTTTTTTGATAAACCCTGTATAATCTGCAATATTTTAAAGTTGTACTTCAAACGGTCCTGTCATACCTGCAAAAAATCTTTTATAAATATTCAACCGTTTTTCGTGAAGAGAGTGTGTCGTTTGTGGGCCACCCTGTATATACATACACACACACACACACACACACACACATATATATATATATATATATATATATATATATATATATATATATATATATATATATATAATTAGTATAAATTTTGTTATGAATGAATAAGTAAATAAACCAAGTACATGTCGTAGGTCCAAATCTTACTCGAGGTAAACTTTTATTTATATACTTAATAAAATTAGTAAATATATTACTTACACTAAAATTATTAATGTTATTAAATACATAAATAAAAAGTTTACCTCGAGTAGGATTTGAACCTACGACCTGTATTTTATGTCTTTATGTATGTAGAACTGATGTACATTCTAAACATAATGAGATTACAATCAAACTACTTATATTAATGGAATGTGCTTTGGTAGGTGTGAATCCTTATAGACTGTACATCAGTTCTACATACATAAAGACAAAATTTACATCGATTGGTGCTTGAATCTCGATAGCGCAGTTGGTTAGCGCGGTACTCAAGCAAAGTACAGGTCCTAGGTTCAGATCCTACTCGAGGTAAACTTTTTATTTATGTATTTAATAAAATTAATTAAATCATGTTCCATTATCTTGTGAAACTTTGATAGATTTCTATACTAATCAATCATTTAATTTAATAATTAGGGTACGATGCAGCACACTTCAACCACTTAATAGCTGCCATGCACCTAAGTTTATTTTCATATGTAACATTTCAGAAGTAAATGACTACTTGATTTTTTTTTAATTTAACAGTCTTAATACAATTATTCCTTACAATACCTGTTCATTAAACTTTATTTATTTAGCTTTTACAGAATTAAAACAATGTCTTTGAATCACAAGTTATGCCAGATCAATTGTGAAGAGTCGCCATTTAAATAAATATTTTAACTTAACTATTTGAAAGGCTACAATAATTACCATACATTTCTGGTAAATCGTGTTATGTTTAGCACAAGAATGTTTAATTATTCAATCAATCGTGTATATAGTTCTTCTCACAACCTTTTTATTGTGGGTCACCAATTGTGACGTCATATCCCGTTTTCAGCATATCGAAACTTAATGTGTGCAATTTTATAAAATTTTAGTTGTTGCCAGGATCGTATTTAGCCAAATACGAAAAGGCTATAAAATTAGCAGCTGTAGTATTTAAAGAGAGTAATAAAGTATGTATGTAATTATCAAAACATTTAAGTAAAAAAGTAAACAGTGAAGACGTTTGTTCAATTATTGTTAAAAATTAACTAGTGTTCTAATAACAGGCTTTGTCTGTAATTTTTGTCGCTACAATTTTAAATTTTAATTATGGGGTTGAAAGAAAATATTCAATATTATCTTATTCTAACATACGTTTAATAAACATAAAAATCTTTTTAATTTTATTCTCAATAGGTAAAACCAAATTACATAGAAAAATGCAAATTGATTCAACAACATATATAAAAATACAGTAATACTTATTATTTAACTAAACAATAACTATATTAATCTGACAAATTATATCGGATTTTATATTTAACAGTACTGCCAATGAAAAATCCGACATATTATGTTACGGTATAAACTGGTAGTAAAACGGGATAACAGGTAAAATTGGATTTTCCTCGACTAGTCAGCGGCTCAATAGGATGGCTTACCTAAATAAGTCAACATAAGGTTGAAATAATATAAAAACCGGAAAAGGGCGCCAGAGTATTCGAAGAGTCACAATAGGGGTTGAAATGCGTCAGTTCACAGCTCGCGCAAAATACTCGAATAACTCGCTTACTTGAGCGTAATCTTCGCAGGTGGCCCTGGGACCAGCAGGGCTCACTAACCTGAAAGGCTTCAAATACACTTGCACTCTTAACATAAATAAATGCATGCCGCAAAAATCAATAAATCACTAATTTGATCAAGCGCAGTAATCTATTGTTACTTTACGTTGCTCAGTAAATCTGATTCTCAATGAAAGTTCACTTCAACATTTGAAATTAAATTTCTCAAATCGCAATTAAGTATGCTCTAATTCATTTAATTGACGCAACAATCTTTAAAAGTTATGTTATAAATAAATAATCCCTGAAAAGCTTTCGAACTCAGTATTCGCGCAAGTCTGGTATTGTACAACTAATGGGTTTACACTTAAAAAAACAATAAGTACTTTAACCCAAAGATCTGTACATTATGAGTAATAATTTAAAAAAAAACCTCGAGATAACAACACAATCGTTGCAATAATCTCTTTCTGTTCAAAATTATATCACCTAGATTACCTAAAAAGGCGGTGATACTAGCTATTTCATGATGGCATTTGTTAAAATTACTGTAAAACTGATATATCTGTCAAAATAAAAGATGGTTTTACCAAATAAATTACGTCCTCATAACGCAGTTGACATACATAACTTCGCTATCAATGCGTCAGTTTGAACAACAAAAAAATAGAAAACCACCTTCAATTAAATTCGGATTGAATACGCTTATATAAAATCTAAACGATAATGAAAAATGGGGAAAGTTACTTTAAAAAATACAGCGTATTCAATCGTTTTACATAGACAAACATAATAATCCTAAACTACACACAAATTTATTAACACGTATCAACCACCACCAAAATGCTTACCTTAATAGACTTGGAGATACCCCTCTTGTTGTACAGACACGTGGAGGGATAAACCCAAACGATGAAGTCGGCGGCGGCGTCGGCGTTACGGTTGATGTAACTACGCTTGAAGCTCATGAATGTTCGCTTCCCCACTTGGGGGTTTGGATTAAAATTTCAATTGGTTGTACGTGCACACCCTATTTATCAACTTTACTTTGACTAGATCTGCTTGATTTTTTTTTCCTAGCTATACACTAAAGCCGGTTTATTTACAGCAGGTTACTTATTATCTTTACTATGCTAATTTAGCCAGTTATAAAAAGAATTATTTAAATTTTTTGAACACTCGCAGCCACGAATCAAACTCAGAACCAAATCGGAAAATATTACGTCATTCAAAAACATTTCTCAACGCACGAGTCTTGTCAATGTAACCCAATATCTTATAAATTGAAATTTCCTAGCGACTCTAAAAGTTAAAGTCTCGTATATAAAGCTAAATTCTTTATTGCAGACCAAAACTCCTTATCGAAATATTCCGACAAATGGTCGCCACACGTTTTAACAAAATGCGAATTATGCTTTTCTACTTTGCATTTAAATACAAAGTACTAATTTATAATTGATTTAATTTTATAAAACGTATTTGCCTTTCAACAAGTAAAAATTTCTAAAACTTACAATAAGGACAATAACTATTATTTACAAAGGAACGAATTAATTTTCAACCACACTAGTGAAAGGATTTCATTACTTATCTTAATTTATGCTTGCATCTAAATTGAATAAACCACAAAAGCTTTATTTTTGTTTTGAGAAAAAAGATTCTAAAGGCGATTTCTACTTGTAACAAAAATTTCGAATTCTTTTAAATACGTGAAAGACAAAATAAAACGTTACAATCAAAAAGCTTTCCAACCATTGCTGCGTTATCAATTCAATTACGTGGTTTTATACTACATTTTAGAAGTCCGGTACTAACAAATAAATTATACATTCGAAATTAACAGCAAATATGTGATAAAATCACGCGTACGTGACACTTACTCGTCACTAACTTTAATATCTTCTGGTAAGACACAGTCTGATTCATTGTCTGATCAATTTAAATCGATAACGACAGGAGGAATGTTACTGGCATAAATAGTTTTTGCTGTCTCCCAGTATTCACTGATAACTAACATGTTTCACATGTTTGCTCTACTTTTCTCATGAAACCTACAATTTAACAGTATTATAACCAGCGTAATACAAAACTTTTATTTTACCTGTTGAACTACTTCCTGCCATATTAAAACAATGACCTGTACTTGTCTCGTGGACGATTAATGTGTCACTGTTTGAAAGTAACAGTGTCATCCCGAAAATTAAGAGTCGGCGTGACGTGTTTTGCATTTAATGCGATAGAAAGAAATCGACAAACTATGACGCACAACAAAAAGGTTGTGAGATGAACTATAACACTGTATTTATTAAATTGGTCAAACACTTTTATATGACCAATAACTTCCAAATTTATTTAATGTTATTCTGCTATTTTTCGAGATGGCCACAGTAGTTTGTTTAACAATGGTCTAAGACGGTGATCAATTGAAGTCTAACTTTTCCTTTCTCCATAATTCCTTAAATAATTGAAGATTCCCCTCTCGTGCGTATTTTAAAATTAACCAATAACAAAATTTGAAAAGGTAAAATGGCCTTCTATAGTAAATTTCATGTCTATGAATTTTGAGAACTTTTTAAATAAATATGAACGAACATTTTTTTTTCCTATTAAAATTTTAAAATTACATCAACAAGTAGTATTTTTTGTCAGATATTCCCAAAAATAAAATATACGGCATATCTTATTTGCAAAAGCAAAATGTGAGCTATCAAATGTATGTTAATTTATTTTAATCCCTTATAACTATTATCAAATTTAGCAATATTTTCATTAACAAATGCTGCTTTTTATTTTTAACATTTCGCCTGATATTTGTATCAAGATTTATCGGTAGCAGCTCGTTATCTTTTACAGTTTAGGAAAGAAATTTAGAAATTTTCATTTATGTAACATACCCTTTTATTCTTCCTTTAAAACTATTTAACAGCCTAAACGTTTTTTCATCTGTTTATGTTAAATTGGAATATATGATTAGTTCCATATTTGTGTAAAATATTGTAATACAATTTTAATGTAATGTAAATTCCAGCGCAAGACCTATTTATATATATATATATATATATATATATATATATATATATATATATATATATAATAATTTATTGCATATGACTTTTTCGTATTATTTTTATGCCAAGAAATATAAATATTAAATTTATTCAAAACATTACAATCCAATCTTTACAAATTTCGTTCCATTTACTCATTACGCACAAAAATACTTCCACAAGAAATGACTCAGGAATATGAACATGTATGCCTTCTCCATTATTATGTATAATTAAAATACTTATCCTTTGGTTTTTTTTAAATCCTGTGTTTTTTATTTATCTTTTTGATATAAATTTATACTTTTGGATAACAATTACAGTTATCTTCCTCAGTAAATGGTTATATCTGTAAGAATTACTTGAGATGTTAGAATAAATTTATGAAATATGAAAAAGAAGAAAACACAAACATGGAATACTTATGTTTTGAGTTTTAAATGGTATTTTTCTATTTATATTTTGTATAAGTTCATACGATTCGATTATAATTACAATTATTGTCCTCAGTAAATGGTAATATCTATTAAAAACTACTTGAAATGTTAGAACAAACATCGTATTTCATAAATGTGTTCTAAGATATCCTGTAATTCTTATTATCCCTCTATCCATCCTCCTAAGTGTTCCTGAGTGTTTTAGCACGATAGGCCTTATTTAGCCTGTTCAGGTCCACAATCATAAAAAAAAAAAAGATATTACCACTTACTAAGGAGGATAACTGTAATTGTTATCGAAACGTATAAATTATATATTATGACATGTAAATAGAAAAATACACCATTTAAACTCAAAACATAAGTATTTCTAGTGACAACAATTAAAACAGACTTAACTGCCATGTCAGTAATTAATTACTAATTCAACCGCCAAAGCGGAATGCAATATTGAACTTTCAGCCCAACTCCGCGATTTATGAGTAAGTCATTCCACAACAACCGCCACCCATGACACACTCACTCAAGGCGCGGGGCGGTACCCGATGATATTAAAAATATAAAAACACATTCAAAAATGTAAAACGGCAAATCCGGTATACAAGAAGTCATAATTCGACAATTCAATATAATGTGCTTATTTGCCCAAATGTGGGCACTACGCCCACATTTATCTATACAAAATAACATGAAACTTTTTTGTGTTTCAAATAAACGACGTACTCAATTCAAATAACAAAATTAAAATAAGTCTCAATTCATAAAAATAAAAACTTCAAGTGTAACTTCAAAACTGTATCACTTCAGTATGTCATACTTATTTTCAATAATAAATTCTTCAGTTTTGTTTGTTAATCTATAGTCCTATTATAATAAACATGAAAACATATCAACGTTTGAAGAAAACACTAAACAAAACAATGAACCTACTGATATTGCGCAAAAGTTGCAAATACTGTCCGAAGTGCCCCCTACATCAAACATACACATATTGCATCTCCTTCTCAAAGATGTTGCATTCAAAATTTGTAATACTTCAATTGCATCAAACGCTTCTTCAAAATTTTTCACAGTTGCGGGCTGACACTTATAAATTTCATTTTTCAAATCTCCCCACAAAACGTTTTTGCGATTTTTTTGTGTATCTTCGTCTCCATTTAGTTTTTAAGAGAAACTTCGAACACCTAACGCATTATAAGCCTTTTCTAGAGGAATACTTCTGAAAATATTTCAAAACGTATTCTAAAATTGTGATATACTGAACAAGGTCGGTTTAGATAACAACACAAATTTTCCTTGGACACGCCTGGCTGTGGTTAAATGTTAAATTGTTAAAAGCAGTTATTTTGTCTAATAAACATTTCAGCACTTGAGTTGTGTGCTTCATCACTAGTACTAATGTTATCTCTAAAATTATTATATTCAGTTTGTTTCCTAAGAAAGCACTGACAAAACTCCGGCCAAATAGGTTAATACTCAGGTTTCAAATATTGGTTGTATTTGTAGTGTTTAAAAATTGTTCAGTTTCGGTTTTCGCAACACCAACATATCTTGCAATTTTTCGTGAAAAGGCTTCGTGATCTGCTTCTGCACAACTGAACCAAACTTTGTTAAATTGTCTTTCAACCTAAAATATATGCATTTGACACGTCATTTAATAGCAAGGATTTGCGGTCTAAAAGTTTTTATATTTGGCCTTTCGAGTAAGTGATATTGAAGGCTTCATTCAGTCCTCACATTTTTGGTTTGTTGAATAAAGCACGTCATACCTTTCGTTGTTTAGTTTCAATAATTTAAAGGTAGCACTAAATTGAAGAGTGAAAACGAATTTATTTTCAAAAATTTTCCAAACTACAGCTGTCAAGCGATTTTCGCAGTCAACGATATTTTTCCTTGTTTATTACAATAGCCATATTTATGAAGAAACAAAATTTTTTGTAGAGACCTTAAATCCATATCCCAGTCTACTTTCGTTAAAAAAAGTGAACTTCGATTTACTGCGCGGTTATGGAAAGGGCTAGGAAAAATGACTGCTAGCCTAAATATTGTTAAAATAAATTTGATTTGATTTCGAAAATAAGCGAATTACAGCGAAA
Source organism: Vesta saturnalis (assembly GCA_036346205.1). Taxonomy (NCBI): domain Eukaryota; kingdom Metazoa; phylum Arthropoda; class Insecta; order Coleoptera; family Lampyridae; genus Vesta; species Vesta saturnalis. The sequence continues at coordinate 168,078 of JARFJB010001911.1, forward strand.
TGAAGGAATCAGCCATTTTTCACTTCTTCTCTCTTGCAGGACAACTCAAGCGGGTATCTTATTTTTATCCGCTCTAATAAGAAAGTGACTCACTTCATCGAAATTGAACCACACTGTACAATTAAGTCGAGCCTAACCTTATGCATACGGACGCAAAAATTATTTCAGCTGTTGCACTTTGTAATTGGGTAGAACAAAAGTTAAATGAAAATGTACAATTTTTGGATAATATCATGTTTACAGATGAGTGCACCTTCCACCACAATTTGTTAACCAGCCTAATTTTCATTATTATTCAGATTAAAACCCTCACTATTTCCGAGTTCATGGCCAAGAGAAATGGTCGATTAATGTTTGGGCCGGCATATTCGGTACTTCAGTTGTTGGTCCCTTTTTATTCGACGGTGTTCTAAATTCGAATTTGTGCTTGGATTTCCTAGATAATAAATTATTTGAACTACTTGAAGAGGTCCCGCTCACTCAAATTAAGGACATGCATTTTCACACCGTGCCCGTGTAGTAAGTGGATGGCTTAATAATGCAGTGGATAGGAAGGAATGGACCAACACAATGGCCAGCGAGATCTCCAGATATTTCCCCGCTTGATCTTTTTGTGGGGGTAGGGTAAGGAAAAACTACCAACCACTGCGGAAGATATGAAAAATAGAATCCGAAACGTTTTTGTAACTATTAACCCACGATTAAATAGGTTTAATAGGGTTAGAAATTATTTTCGTCGCAGAATTAAAATTTGCTTAGAACAAGGTGGTAGACATTTTGAACATTAATTTATTAAAGTTATTTTTATTTTTATTATAGCTCGTAATTTTGTTTTTTTTTGCGTTTACGAATTTTTCTACTTAATAAATAATGTTTTATAATGTGAATCGTTTGTTGTTTACTTTCCATGGGTTACTAGATAATACTAACGAAACATTGAAAAATACATCAAATTAATCAGAAATCTTGAAATTAAAAGATATTTACCGAAGGTAGATACCAACTAATTTACATCGTTGGAAAGGTAAAAAAATTCCGCATTTGATGCAAAAATGAAAAAATGACCGTTCTATTTTAAAAAGTCAAGTTTCCATTGATTGAAATTAGTCATTTCTGCAAAGAAGAATCTACTTTATGCAAAATTGACGAATTGCGGCTAAACGAAGAGTTTTAGGTACCATGGGTGATACATAAAGTCGCACTAGCATTGACCAAAGAATCCAAGTATGCAATAATATACAAGGAGTTCCATTATAAAAAATGTAACTTTGATATAAATCGCCCTGTATAAACTTCGCCATTCAAGTGAAAATATTTTTGGTCTGGAGCCTTAAGGATACCCCACCACATCCCATCAACAAACTTTAGAAATATTCCTTAATAAACCCACAATTTTCCACCCACGCTTACACGTATATACATACATATATATATATATATATATATATATATATATATATATATATATATATACGTATATATATATTTATTTATTTATTTAAAAATAAATTATTACAATTAAAAACTGAGACCTCACTAACTATAAGTTAATATGAACTCTAACTATTGTTATCAATGCAGCGTCTTTTATAACAATCATTAATTTACTTAAGATAACTAACATCTCTAAGAATTGATAAATTACAATAATAACAAATATGAAAGTTTCCATGTGATAATATTTGATGAAGTAATTAATATTTGATGTTTGACTATTGTTTACAGAATGATATGTTATACTAGCTATTTATATAATGATATATATTATACAAAAATACGGAGAATATAACTCCTTTCCCCTTAAGACAGAATGTCCTCATTCTGCGAAGTTATCTGTTTTAAAGGAATCACTTCTTTACCCTGTCTTTGTTTCCTAATTCTATTACGTATCTTATTTCTAAAAACATAGATCAAAATACAAAGCATGACGAATGAAATAATTACAATAGTTGTTATAGATAAATGTATAACATGCACTAAAGGATTAATTTTTAAATCAGTATTTAACATTTCAGCTTCTTCTTTTAAGGTTTTCAAGTTTTCTAAATGTTTTGGTTCTAGTTTTATAGTCAAATCAGCTTTATAATTATTAATTTCTATAGGATTCTTATAAGTAAAATTGACAGATGTGTTTTCAAAAGTTTGATCATCTATTGTTAATTTTCAATTGCTTCCGAATGATACAAAAGCACTAAAAATTAATTTAAAGTGATTAATTTCGTAGTGACATTCTTGAATTATTTCTAAATCTTGTTTAACTGATACTAAAATTTTTCCGTTATCTAATTGAGCATATAACTTATAATTGTTATTGACTACGGCGTATATACAATCTTTCTTATAAGTTATGGAACACTTACTCGTTTATGTTCTTTCAAATCACACAATTTGCTTTTATATAACTTTACACTTTTCATTAGTCCATAGTTATTTTCTTACACCATGAAGATGATATTGGAATGGCGGTATTGGCACCTTGTTTTGCTAATCAGGTATCGGGTTAATTCTTTTGTATTGGAATATTGAAGGATTGAAGTTGGGTATATACAATATACATGTAATTGGATCTTTTGTTGACAAAATTCTAAACTCTGAAAATTTTAAAAATATGGATTTTATCTAATTCAGGCAACTCCGTCTTTTTATAAATTAATTTTTCAATGTTCGATAATTTCAATTATTTCTGTATCAGACATAATTTCGAGATTTGTTATTTCAGAAAAAGCTAAAGATATTGTTCTTTCAATAGTTTGAAGGATGTCCAATAATTTGGAACTTAAATAATTATTGTATTGAATAATTAACTGTGTCAAGAATACTGTTCACCTTGTATAATTCATTAACAAATAAATTAGTGTTGTTCTGGACTGTTTACAAGTCTTTGGAGTACCTTTCATTAATGTGATTAGCAAATGAAGCGTATTTATCTACTTGTTGAATAATTTTATCTTGATTTTTATATAGTGAATTGAGATTTTTATTAATTTCAGTTAAATCGTTGTTGTCAGGGTTGCCAGTAATATATTCTCTTACTGTACCAGTAATATTAGCAAGACCACGTTTTCTTTTATGTTTAAGTTTAGATAATTGTTTTTCTATTAACTTACAATTTTCTTTTTACACATGGACTAATTTCTGGATCATGATGTTTGAATTTGTGTCTAAAATTACTACCTTACTTAATATTTGATAATAACTTAATTCTAAATCTGTTATGTTAATATAGAAGTAAAACTTATGATAATGGTCTACTAATTTGGTTGGGCCTATGTCCTCGGTAATGTACCCATTTGTATTAAATTTTTCAACCAGGGCCTTCAAGGCCCTGGTTCTGGTTTGCCAGGCAAATCCTGCGAACAAAATTTCTTTTTAATGTGTGTATGTTCGCTGGTCTATTTGAACTTTCTCTGAGCCCTTTGATTTTTTTTTTATTAACGGATGTTATATTTACTTTATCAAAGCACGGATCTGTTTTTTTTTAATTTTTTGCCGTGTAAAGTAGGCTACTGGTTCATTTATTTCAATGGTTGATTCTTTACCTCTATTTTTCTTTTCTAGAGTCTTAGTGCCCTTTTCTATTTGTTTGTGATATAAGTGTTCGTAGAAGGGTAACAATTCGGTTTTTCGCTTTTTGTTGTAGTTTTCGTACACAGTTTTGTTTAAATCAATTTCATGTGCATTTAAGTTTTCGAAAATCCCGTACAGTAGACTAAAAGGTGTATAACCCGTTGCAGAGTGTATAGACTAATTGTACATTAATACGGCCGATATCATTGAATTTTGGGGACTTTTTTTCATTTTCAACCTTGATAATTCTTAATTTTTCTAAAATGGTGGAGTGTACTCTTTCTATTGGAGAGTTACTGTTACTGTTATAGTTAGTAGTGAAATGCAATTCGATTTTGAATAAAGCGCAATATTCTTGGAAGACCTTGCTCTTGAACTCCTTTCCTTCGTCGCAAACGATTTTCTTTGGGTAACCGTGGTGCGAAAAATAGTGTCTCAACTTATTTAATACTGTTAATCCTGATGCGTTTGTTATGTAATAGGCTTGTGTATATCGTGAAAAGAGGTCTATTATTGGTAAAAATGTGTTTCCTTCGAAACTAAATGTATCAATGTGTACTACATCGAAAGGTTTTCTTGCGAGTGAAGGTCCAGAAAATTGAATTTTATATGGATTTCTATCGTTCTTACTGTCACAAGTTTCGCATTCGTTAATTACTTTGTTTATCGTGGTTTTTAAGTTAGGCAGTAATATTTAGTTTTTAAGTGATTATAGGTTTCTAGTACGCCATTGTGATTATTAGAATGATATTTATCTATTACTTCGAATTGTTTATTCGATTGTTTTGTATCTTTTGTTGGAAGGCTGCATTTAACAAATTTTATTTTGTTATTGAATAAATTACTTGTTATTTCGAAAAATTTAGATTCTAATTCCTTATCTTTAAAGTATATTCCGTATAAGTTTTTTGGATCTATGATTTCCTTTAACATTCGCGAAATGTTTTCCAGTTCGTTACCTTGCCTAATTGTAACAACATAGTTATGCTTTAAGAATGGTCTTTGATATTCTATTTTATATTGATCTCCTAGTTTTAAGATTACGCGATACATGGAATAATTTACTGGATTCTCAGAGATTTATACTGAGAATATTCGATTTTCAGTAGATGTATGTTGTGTATTATTCCATTGATCATTTTGTTGTCTGTTCAATGATTCTTCTAAATCATCGGACGAAGGGTTTTCGTCGACATTTGGGATTATTGACATAAGGTCTAGTTCTGTATCGTTTGAGGTTTCCGTTGTATTTATTTCGCTTCGCGATAACGCATCGGCTACTAAATTTTCTTTGCCTTTCTTGTATTGTATTTTGTAGTCAAACTCTTCGAGTCTCAATCTCCATTTAACTAGTATGGAATTTGGATCCTTAAGGGAAAATAACCACACTAGCGGCTTATAATCTGTTTCGATTATAAATTGTTTTCCGTAAATGTATGGCCTAAAATGTTTCGTGATTTCTACTATATTTAGTAATTCACGTTCGATAGTTGAATAATTGCGTTCACCACTATTTAAAATCCTCGAGTAAAATACAATTGGTTTGTTATCATTTGTTCTGACGTTGTGTTTTACGGCGTTGGTAAAAGTTAAGTCACAATTTTCGTTGTAAAAGGTGTCTTTATATTTCTTGCACAAAGAAATAATTTCTGTTTTTTCTTCTAGATTAAGATGACTAGTTCGAATGACATTTGGGATATCAATCTTAAAATTTTGAATTCTTGGATTTACCAAATCAACATTGGTAATAGGTTCTACCTCGTATTGTTGTTGAAAATTTGTTTCTACTTCACGTTCTTCTTCAAAAGGAATAGTGCAAATGCCATTTTCTGTAGCGACAATTGATTCTGCAATAATGTAATAGTCTAATTTAATTTATGGTATTATAACTTGTCTTTGATCGACATTTACGGGAATTCTAATACTATTTTTAACAATTTGTTTTACTGGTTTAGAATTCTTCGGATTTAGTTCCATAAAAAACTGTATTTTAGAATTACCTATCTCCAATGTTTGATTATTATAATTAATCGTAGCTTTAAGTTTTTGGAAATCTCCACATCCTATTAATGCGTCAAATCTATCATGCCATTGTATTATATGAAAATTAATTTTATTATCAAGTCCTTATAATAGGTTATGATACATTCTGATTATCGATTTTCGTATTATTTAATTTTTTAACAGTAAATGGTTTAAAAAAAATAATTTTTAAAATGCTCATAGGCCGGACCTGGACTTATTATTGAATAGAAGCTCCGATATCTATTAAAATCTTTAATTTTAAACTAGAAATCGTTATGAATGGTAGTATTAGTTTGCTTGTTAGTGAATTTAAATCCAAATTTGTGGTTCCGAGGCAGGTATTTTCAGTGGACTCAAATTAGGTTTCAGGAAAATTTTCAGAAAATTCAAAAGTTTCAAGGTTCTGGTAATCTTCTTGATTATTTTCGTTGTTTTCCACTATTGCTATTGATTGTTCATCGTCTTGAAAATTGTAAAGTTCATCGGAATAAAAATTACGGGGGCCCGTGTTTCGAAAATAGAAGGGTTACGTGAATTAATGGGCTGTTGATTTGCTCTGCCAATATTTCGTGTGGATATTGACATCGGGGTTGGTTTTGACTCAGGTTCCTTCTTGCTAAATACTTGAGAATTTGTAGGATAATTTGTGAACACTGATTTCGTCTGGAAATTTATCGGACCACGCGGAAATTCATTTTGACCTAGATTACGGTCTGTAAATTGTGGTAAAGGTTTATAAAAATGTAGGTGAATAAAGCCTTTTTTTGTATAAGCGTTAGTTTTATAATTTTTAAGGTTAACATCTGTTTCATTTATGGTTACGTGTTACAACTGTTGCAATTTACTTTTAATTTTTTCATAATATTCATCGTAAGTTTCGTTTGTTAATAGAATACACGTTATTAAATCATTTTCTAGTAATGTTTCTTTTCTAGGGTCACCGAAATGATTTATTAATGTTTTCTTTACCTTATCCCAAGTTAAGCAATTTGAAATTACTAAAGTGTTCCTAGCAGTACCAATTAATTTGGAGCAGCAAATTTCGAACAACAATTTATTTAATGTATGTACAGGGTGGCCAACTAAGAATGAGAGGTACTGTATCTGGGAAACTATACATTGTAGAGGCTTGCGGAAAAAAGTTATTACTATAACGGCCAATAAAAAACCTGGAAAATATTTTCATGTTTCTGAAATGGCCGCTAGGGGGCGTAACTACAATCTTGAATCTAAAAAGTGATGTTTCTGTGAACTCTGCTACATTAACCTAATAAAAAAATAACTGATATTTGAAGTCGAGGATAATCTGACCTTTTTTTGTTTGGCACTTTTTGACGTATCTATAAAAATAAAGTGGTGGGGGGTATTCAAAAGTTCCCTTAAATCACCCCGTATCTTCGAAACAGCTAATCCGATTTTAACAAACTTAGGCGCGTTAAAGAGCTTTTCTTGGGCTACAGATGTTAAAATAATTGAAGTTTTGTTAGTTTCACATGTCGTCGCTAGAGGGCTTTGTTCGACATTCCGACAGAAACGGTTAACTTTCGCAAAAAAATTAAATGCATTGTATGACTTTTTTTCATGAACAAGTAGCTAAATGATGCCTAAACAAGCTCGCGAAAACCGCATCTCGATATCTTGTTCCTAACCTAAAATATCGGCCAAGAAAACTTTATACGAAAATCCCTTAAATTTTTATTTTTTAACTATATTTTCTGGAATTGTTTCTATTATGTAAGTTGTGCCCCTAAAAAGGACCGATTTAAAGGAGGGAGGTTTTTAATGCTCCCGTAAATGCTCTAAATGCTGACCATCACTATGTACATTGCTGAGACCTCTTATGGATAGACAAAACTACAGCTTCAATTTCGGCTTTGAATAGGTTACCTATAAATTACGATTTGAAATGTTTGTAAATTTATTCACCAGAATAAAATCACCCTTTTTGAAATTACTACGGGCAACTAAGCAATGCTAAAAGTTATACGAAAGGCCTATTTTTTGTTTGTTGAGATGCATAGTCACTGTGGATATATACGAAAAATACAATTAATAGAAGCAGGCAATGGAAACGGATACCTAAACAAAACATACATAATCCTCAAATTGTCAATAGTTGTCAATACTTTCGAGTTACTTTGAGCAATTTTTGTGCTTTCAAAATGCGTTTTACGAATAATGAAGCTGTTGATATGCTTTCGGTTTATTTTTAATGTGTTCAGAATGCCGCAGTAGCTAAACGAGTTTACGCGGCTCGATATCCAAATCAGCGTCCTTGCGATGTAAGAGTTTTTCCCCGATTAGTGGCGAGCTTACGAGCCAATGGTAGTTTTCGGCCTACGTTTCAACGGCAAAGAATTGGAAGAACACAAGAAAATATTAACCGTGTACTGGGCTATATTGAAGGAAATCCTCATGTTAGCACAAGAGCATTATCCACTGAGTTGGGCATATCACGGACAACGGTTCAAAATATTTTGAAGGACCATAGGTAAGTTCTAATGGCCATCAAAATATATAGGTATTCGTTTAAACTTTTTTAATTACTTTAAGAATGCACCCATATCATGTCGTTTTGCATCAGGCCTTGAAAGAGGAAGATTTTGATCGAAGGTTAGACTATTGCCATTGGATGTTAGGCATGATACGCGAAAATACAGAATTTTTATTTCAAATTCTATGAACCGATGAAGCCACCTTTAGCAGTGACGGGAGAGTCAATCTGCAAAATATGCATTATTGGTTTGCAGAAAATCCCCATTGCTTGCGTGAAGTTCAGCTCCAAGGACGTTGGAGTTTAAATGTATGATGGGGGGCAGAATTATTGGGCCATATTTTTTCGAGCAACCTCTAAATGGCAATGTATTTCTTGACTTTTTGGTCAATCAATTACCGTTGTTGTTGGAACATGTGCCTCTGGAAACAAGGCAAAAATTGTTTTTGCAGTTAGATGGTTGCCCAGCACATTTTGCTATTAATGTGCGAGAGCATATTAATGCAGTATTTCAACAGCGATGGATTGGAAGAGGAAGTCTGTTTCCATGGCATTTGAATACCCCCCACCACTTTATTTTTATAGATACCTCAAACAGTGCCAAACAAAAAAAGTTCAGATTATCCTCGACTTCAAATATCAGTTATTTTTTTATTCGGTTAATGTAGCAGAATTCACAGAAACATCACTTTTTTAGATTCGAGATTGCAGTTACGCCCCCTAGCGGCCATTTAAGAAATTTGAAAATATTTTCCAGGTTCTTGTATTGGCCGTTTTAGTCATAACTTCTTTTTCCGCAGGCCTCTACGGTGTATAGTTCCCCAGATATAGTACCTCGCATTCTTAGTTGGCCACCCTGTACAGTTTTCGTGACCTGATGAATTACTTCTTTAATTAGCTATAAATTTTTCACACTGTTGTATGAAATATGATAAGTTTCTACTTCCCGCTTCATATTTAGGAATCGTTTCTTTACCAATATTTATTTCAGTATAATTTGCCATTATTATTTGATTATTAATTAATTGATTGTCAGAATCGGAGTTACTTGAATGACTAGATATTCTTACAGGTGATCTATCGCGGAATTCAGTCATAAAAGATTCCAACACGTATATTGTAAAAAGAACGAAAGAAAAAGGATGTTATTACTTACAAAACTAAGGTTGCTAATAGCATCTCAGGTATGCCTTGCAGTTGAGAAGTACCACAGCGGTTGAGGATTCTCGCTGGATGGTGTTGTTATTATTGCAGACGCTGGTTTTTGTTTCTTAAGCGTTGACTACAGTTGAGGTCCGTTGAAGGGCAAAGTACCTCGGTAGGCCAAATTGATATTCTTACCAAAATTTGCTTAGCACGATGATGAATAATGATGGTATACCCAATCAAGATTTAAAAATCGCCGACACTACGTTATATTATATAGAGCCGTTTGGGTATCCTGTTCGCAGCGCCAATTATGTTTTTATTGCAAATAAGATTTATTTAAAAATAAATTATTACAAGTAAAAACTGAGACTTCACTAACTAAGTTAATATGAACTCTTAACTATTATTATTAATGCAGCGTCTTTTATAACAATCATTAATTTACTTTAGATAACTAACGTCTCTAAGAATTGATAAATTACAATAATAACAAATATGAAAGTTTCCATGTGATAATATTTATTTTCATTACCTAACCGCATTAAATAATAGAAAATTTGCATGTCAAGTATGTAAATATATAGAAGTAGAAAACGTATCGTACTACTTTTTAATTTTCAACTATATTACTTTCCAAGACATCCTCGTATAATTGCGATATAATTTGTTGCAATAGGCTTGTTTTTTTTTAACTTGTTCATCTGCATAGTTTAATAATTTACTTAATGTCACTAGAAGTCCTAGAAAAACATAATTAATTACCTACAAATGCTGTCGTATATAAACGAGGCCGTATGGTAAAGAAGACTACTTGCTTTAAATAAATCATATAGTGTGACGTCTTATAATCGGTCGCATCATTATTATGTGTGTTTGATAAAGTGACCTAGTATTTGATATGTAAAATCATTTCTTTTATAATAATGCATTCAAAGATTCAGACAGATTTACCATTCATTGCATGTATAAGGTGGACCAATATTACTGTAAGACCGCATTCCTAAATCTCGTAAATCTAGAAATATTTAAAATCCGCATGACGTTATTTGAATTAATGCTATGAAACCATAAGCATACAGTTTAGTATTTTAGTGCAATCCTTAACTGCAATACTAATTTATCTTTTTTGTTACAGAGGCCGGAGTAGAAGAAGTTAAACCGTGTAACTGTGAAACAAGAATCTTTCGTGGAATGTGTGATATTAAATATTAATTACAATGAGTATAAAGTGTTTGTGGAAACATAAACTCAGAATACATTTTCTAAATGAACTTTGCAAAAATTTCATTAGGACTTAATCGATTAAAAATAAATACGCGGACATGACAAATTCTTCATATCTTGACGGAACAATTTCAACTCCAAGTCCCTGGACGATTGGCGAAAACGATTCCTGCATCTTAGTTCCTGACTTATCTATGGACTGTTATACTTTTGTAATGAATGGAATTTTTTTGAATAGCATTGGACTGTTAGGAATCCTGGGAAATATAATTTCAATGATAATTCTATCAAGACCACAAATGAAGTCCAGCATTAATTATTTACTGATTGGATTGGCACGTGTAGATACCGTTTTAATCTTAACCAGTATGTTATTGTTTGGATTTCCGGGTGTATATCCATATACAGGTCAAATGTTTACTTATTATTACGTAGTTTATCCTCACATAGTGCCGGTGATATACCCTCTATCAATGGCGACACAAACTGCTTCTGCTTATTTAACTCTAACTGTAACGTTAGAAAGATTTGTAGCAGTTTGTCATCCGCTACGAGCACGTTCCTTATGCACGTATGGAAGGGCTCGCGTTTATGTGGTGGTAATAATTATATTTTCGTTTGTATATAACTTCCCCAAAGTATTCGAGGCTTCGATTAAATCTGAGTGGTATGAAGAAGGAAATTTAACCGTATACTGCATTAGACCAACAGAATTTCGAAGTAATGACGTTTATGTTAATATTTATGTACATTGGTGTTATCTAATATTTATGTACGCGTTGCCGTTTGGAAGTTTAGCCGTGTTGAATGCAGCAATATACAAACAGGTGAGTAAATAGATAATAGGTAATGTAGAATACAGCTATAAATAAAATAAGTTTTGTCTATTTTCGTGCATTCGCATGCATTATACAGAGTCTGATGTGGCCAGCACATCACTCTCTTGTGCTATCGTGTTTCGTTATCCAAGAGTAGCTATATACACTGTGTCCCGAAATAAAGGAGTACATTCTTTGATTCAAAATTACTTTTTTGTTTTTAGGGCGATATATTTTCTTTTTACAGGAATATTAACCCAACATATCCTCAATAAGACGGCAAGATTAGATAAGGAATTGATTTACAGGACGGTACTTATAAAATTTTTTCTTTAAGTGTTCATTTAAGCTCGTTGCAAATGAAAACTCTTTTAGCTAAATTTGAACTGATATGCCCTTTTTGTAGGTGAACTATCCAGAATACTTCTGTAAAAACAAAATTCTCGGAATTTCTCGGAATTTGTGAAATATAATTTCTTAATTTAAATAATACCAACTCGCGCCTTCGCCATAAAGTAAACAAAATTAAATTTGGTGAAAATCAAGACAATATTTTTTTAAAAACATTCTTGTGCTATTGACTGATTTTTCCAACATGGATACTGCCACAGGCATCATAACAGTTTTATTTGAAATAAATTGTGCGTCAGCGTATACCCTATTATTTTGGATATTTTTAGGTGACCTTAAATAAAACATTTTTTCATCTGAAAACCAGATCCTTCTAATATCTAACGAACGAACCTTCTTAGCAATCAATTACATCTTTCCCATCGTTTGTGTCTTACATTAGCGGTAAGTCTTGTTAGATGTGTTAAGAAGTTGTTTGACGTTTATAAGTTGAATTAGCAAATTAGTTAGTCGATAATGTCAGTTTTAAGCAGAGAAGACAGAATCTTAATTAAATATTATCGTAAAGAGTTTAATTATGGTGCAAGAAAAATTGTGAACGAATTTCCTCAGAAAAATTGGCATATTGGAATTGTGGGAAAATTTTTAAAACAAGGAAAAACAATGGGTCTATTGAACATAGAAGGGGAAGAGGAAGGAAGCTAAACTCGAGAACTGAAGAAAATATTGATAAGGTAAGGGATATTGTAAGAAATTTGCAACCTGGCCAAGCTTTTTTAGTTGTGTTATTTGTTAAAATGTATTACTTCTCTATTTCAATTAAAAAATAGTATTTCGCAAGTACGAGAAATTCACCTACCAAAAGGGCATATCAGTTCAAATTAAGCTAAAACAGGTTTCATTTGCAACCAGCTTAAATCCACCGTTAAATTTCCAGTCCTGTAAGTCAATTTATTTTCTAATTTTGACGTCTTATTAAGGATATGTGAGGTTATTATTCCTGTAAAAAGAAAAGAAATCGGCTTAAAAACAAAAAATTATTTTGAATTAAAAAAATGTACTCTTTTATTTCGGACCACAGTATAGATAGTCCAGTCAGTAGGTAGTTTTACCTGGAAAGTATTCCGGGAGTTTTGAAAATTGGTAATTTTTTAGATTTCAACGTGCTCTTTTCGAATGTTCACTTTGCCACCTCGTATTTTTTCCGATCGCACCGCCATATTGTAAAAACGGCGTGTAAACACAGTTTTTTTATAATTTCTCCTTTCCAACTCATTTTACGATGAAAACAGTTATGTAATAAATTACACTAGACAAAATTTCATATAGCTTATGTACGAGTGCCGCAAGGTCTACTTCAACACGCGTTATGGCCAAAAAACTCATTTCCACACCACGATGAGGTAGAGTAAGTGGCGCATTGTTTTTCTGTTATCCCCAGTAGACCTAATCCACATGTAATGCACCATTACAAAATTTAACGTATTCTCCTTCGCTTCGCTACCCTTGATGGACCAGGTTTTGCGAGTTCATCAGTACTGAGTCACAGATAGAAATTTCTTCCACGTTATCCGCGATAGAATTATCAGTTCGTCCAGAGAAAACTGACACTCTTCAGAATTCTGTTCGAAGTAAGAGTAAAATGGTGCATTGCAGTATCGATCTCGTTTGCATTCGGACCTCTTTTTAATTTCTTTAGTCGATGGTGCTTGGTACATTTTTTCATGCACGGGTTGTAGTATTGTGCATCGACGCTCAGCAATCGCTCGACCCCAATCATCGTTACGAGTTCTGGCTAGTTCTGATATACTGTTTTTCATCTGTAATTTACGCACGCTATACACAACATTACGATCGCACAAGCGCTCCTGTTTTTGTTTCCTATAAACTCTGTAGTTATCTCAGCAGCGCACAAAAAAGAATGGTAGTCGCGACATCGCTTCCTCTACATAAACGTGCAAAACATTAACTTCTCATTGTTATATCGTTTTCGACACACATCGTGACGCACTGTCGATCTCAGTCCCTGCAATAGTTTTACCTTGTCCTTTCTTTGAACAGTTGACTTACGAACAGTCTCCAATCCTTCACTTCAATCATCTCACTTCCTTGCAATGGATTTTCAAAAATAAAACAGTTCACTTACTCAAAAGCCATGGGTCTAAAAATGCCAACGACACTGTAGAACGATAGACTTGTACTGATGATTCAGGCAGAACATTTCAGGTCTGTCTGCAAATGTTCCGTAGAAGGGGGGGGGGGGGCAACGCGACGCGGAGCGTCCCTTTATACCTACGATGGACTTTATAGGCCGTAGCAGGCCAGTTTTTAACGTGTAGAAAAATGTTTTTTCTTAATATAGGATAAATTCGTGTTAGTGTAGATGTATGTTGGTTTGCCGCACTCGTACGCTGAAACTATTCAGTTAACAAAAAGAAAGGTTGCCACATAAATTATAGGAAATTTTATCCAGTCTAGTTTATTACATAACTATTTTCATCGTAAAAGAGTCGGAGAGGAGATATTGTCAAAAAACCGTTTTTCGGCGCCATTTTTTCAATGGCAGCGAGAGAGGCAAAGATACGAGGGATAAGCTGCAATTATTGAGAATTGAAAAATCTAATTACCCCTCCAAAACAAATTGTTGTTTATTAAATAGTGAATTATTTTATCTGTCAATTGCAGTTCAGCTTGTGCAATTCGGTTGAATAGTGTCTGAGAAATAGTCCATAGAATAAGCTTGTTTTATAGAAAAAATGGAATTATCCCGAGAGAACTTTCGGATAATGATTTACTATGATTTCAAGAAAGGCTTGAACGCATATGAGTGTGAGGAAAGTTTAAAGTCGGCATTTGGGGTTCTCGCACCACCATTGGTTACTGTTTATAGATGGTATAAAGAAGTTTAACGAGGTTGCAAGTCGGTGGTGCACAGAAAAAGAGCTGCTGTTAACCCCGAAAACATTACTGCAGATGGTGGAAGAAGACAACAGCATTACCTATGAAATGAAAGAGTCCAATCTGAAGATTGGATCCTCGCAAGTGAGATCAATATTGCACGAACATTTACATTTGAAAAAGATTGTAACTCGGTTTGTACCCTATCATCTGACAGATTTACAAAAAGCAGAACGTGTTAGAATTTGCCAACAAACTTTAGATATGTTGAATGCTGGAGACCATCAAATTATTTCTAAAGTTGTAACTGGCGATGAAACGTACATACCGTTTTTTGATGTTCCCTCTCGCCAAGAAAGCCGAATCTGGATACATGAAGTCGAGGAAATCCCTACGATGATGAAAAAACAACGACCAATGAAAAAAGTTATGTACGCAGTATCTTTTAGAAATACGGGTTTGGTGGCCGCAATTAAATTAGAAGATGAGAAGACAGTTACCGCTAAATGGTATGTTGAAAATTGTTTCCCTACTGTGTTTGGTAAAGTGCCAAGAAAGGGAATTATGTTACATCATGATAACGCGTTGTCCTATACAGCAGGGAAACAAAATCAAAATTATAGAACATCCTCCTTACTCACCGGATTTGGCGATGTGTGACTTCTGGCTATTTTTTGAGCTCAAAAAACATTTGGAAAACATTTGGAGGAAAAAGGTTCCAGTCACAAGAAAAGATTGACATCGCCGTTATGTGTTTTTTTGGTAGTATCCCTAAGAATGGTTAAGAGAATTATTGTAAACGGCAATTACTTGGAACATATTTAAAATAAAAATTCTAAAAACTTATATCAATCTTTCTATTCTCAATAATTGTAGCTTGTCCCTCGTATGAGGTGGTAAAGTGAAAATTCAAAAAGATCACGTCGAAATCTATGAAATCACCAATTTTCAAAACTCCCGGAAAACTTTCCGAGTAACCCCCTTTTTGACTGAACTAAGAGCCAAGTGAGAACATATTGGCTAATCTGTGAATGGTTACTTTCACTTTATCCATATTTTTGCTTACGTGACTTGTGCAAAGTATAGTTTTGTTTCTTCTTTATACTCACCAAATCATTTACAACATCTTAAGTGTGTAAACGTAACTGTTTAAAAATGTAATTAAGTTCTTTAGTGTATTTATACACAATGTAAAGCACCAAAATGAAATTGTTACCAATTTACTGTTGAGTCTTAAGATTTCATAGTAATTGTGCACTTCTGGGTTTCAGATTAATGTGTTTACTTTATATGTTTTTATGCAATAAATTGTACGGTGTAGTCCAATTTGGATGGGATAAAATACATCACTTTCTTATGAAAATGTAAACTTTCATGATTATTAATTACACATAATTAAAACACTTATCTTTTGGGTTTTTAAATCGTGTATTTTTCTATTTGTATTTTATATAAATTGAAATGTTTCGATAACAATTACAGTTATCGTTAATTAAGCAACTTTCTTATTAGCGCAGATAAATGAAAGTAGCTTAGGCAGTTCTGACCGTTGAAAGAAATAAGCTACAGGCTTTTGTTGTTCTACTAGAGAGAAAAAATGAACAATGCCCGATTCCTTCAATTTCTTGTAACATTATTAAGGCGTATTTTAACGTTGAATTCTATGCTAGAAGTCATTTTTCTCTAAATTTATATTCTTTAACCGTACTTCGTGGATTTAATTCTATATTTAATAGCACTAATGTTTTAAATACAATATAATTCCACCATCAACAGGAGAAAATATACAGGGTGAGTCAGCAAGAATGGGTCCACACTAAGCTGGAGATATTAGATACCAAAATATTATGTTTGAGTTTATCATGTCTTATACGAATGTCGCTGGTTTAAAAGATACAGGGTGTCGAAGGGTTAAATTTTATTCTGAAATTTCTCAATAATTGAGGAAGTTTTCATCACATGAATCTGAAAATTGGTAGTGTTGGATTTTTTGGTGTGATAATTACGAATTTAAGCTTATTTTGACGTGGGTCCTAGAGGGCGCTAGTTTTACCGTATTATTTAGGTAAATCGAAACATTTTTTTTTATCTGTTTAGCTATGCTTAAAAAAAGTGAAAATCTAAAAGAACGTTCAATTCAACATAAGAAAGGTACTCTTGTCTCTACCAGAATCCTCATCTTCTTTCTTTCCTTGCTAATCCTTAATAGGGTTGTACTCTGAATCTTCAGCTTGAAATGTCTCTATTGTACTTTCCCCTTTACCAGAATGTTCGTCTTCTTTATGTCTCAATCAATAGAATTATACTCTGTATCTTCAGCTTACGATACCACAATTGTTTTTCCCCACTACCAGAATTTTCATCTTCGTCGCGTAATATGCTGAACTTCGACGCTGC
>JARFJB010001911.1:220000-227500 GCA_036346205.1 Vesta saturnalis
CATTGAAATTTTATTAGTCTTAAACTTATAATTTTTAATTTATTCAATTAACGAAGTTTGACGTTGTGTGAAACAAGTTAAACAAAAATTGTAGAAATGGTCTTTACTGATTTAATGAGCCAAAGAACATAAATATCGTAAATATCAAATCCAAATGTTTGCCAAAATATACAAAATAAGGTTATACTTACTATTTGTGACACTGTTGGCCACTATTCAGTGTTTTGTATTACCACAAGATGTAAACTAATAAATCAAAAAGCTTTCAAACATAATCTTTTCAAGTGTAGATAAATAAATTATTTTTTTAAGATTGACATCAAAATCTAATATTCTATATTTCCGCTCACATAGCATTTCCAGTTATATTTGATATCATCAACGTTATTCTAAAGCTGTAAAAGCAAGTGAAATGGAAAAATATTAAGTGATGAGTTTTACATATTTGTTCTTTGTTTGATATTTTAGTAATACCTACAATCATTTTTGAGTTTCGGTGTCCGTTATTTATTGTCATACTATAGAATACTTCTTTTGTACATTTAAAATTGCGCAATAATTCTGGTATCTTAGACAAACAATCACTGAAATGCTACATTTGATATTCTTTAATTGATTTCAAAATTATTACACTCTGCGCAATAAACTTTTATATTTATGAACACTCAGTCCACACGATTATACAGGCTATAACAGTTTTTACTCATGGTTTTTAACATTTTTTAAATACAACCCACCTCTTTTAAAGGCAAACAAGATAAAAAGACCCGATAGATTTCTATTGGAGTATTTAACACAACATTAGAAGCACGAAATGTGCATTATGACAGGATATGGACCATTATAGTTTGAACCATTTTAAAATACCATCTTACAAAATATACTTTCATGTCATAAATCACAATTCTTACAGGATATTTGTAATGCATATTTCTTGCTTATGATGAACGTTTGAAGCTA
This sequence comes from Vesta saturnalis, assembly GCA_036346205.1. Classification (NCBI taxonomy): domain Eukaryota; kingdom Metazoa; phylum Arthropoda; class Insecta; order Coleoptera; family Lampyridae; genus Vesta; species Vesta saturnalis. The sequence goes on from JARFJB010001911.1 coordinate 220,961, forward strand.
TTAGTTTGTCCATAGTTACAAAATATTTCCTCTTCTTAGACTGCATTATTCTTCAAAATGACGGATAAGTCACAGAATTTTTTTTTATGAACTAATTTCTAAGCCACTTTCACTATGAATGTTGGAAAACCCAATTTTAAAGCAATGAACGCTATATTTAGTGTTATGGACCAAATGAATAAAAGTGTGTTCTGGTGTACGATCAATTATTAATAGCAAATACCTATTGGGCTTAAAGTATCACACACAGGGTATGGACGGGTGACTATCTAACAGTTACGTCACTAAGACCCGTGAAGATAGAATTATTCCTCTAGTCATAAACTGTAAATTTACCTATAATTAATTTTTAATATATATTTATATAGTGTGTACATGATAATGAATGCTGATAAGACTGAACGAAATGAATGGAAAATATACACAATCATGTAGAAATATAAACTTTTTTGTGACATCAATGAAATCTGTGAAGATTCATTATCGTTTACTGTGCACACCCATTGATAAATGTTACGGGGAACTCAAACGCTCTTTTCTCAAATATTTCGATACCTACCTGTATTACCTACCATGAATTAAATGTAAATCATATTTTTATACACATTTTTGTTCTTTTAAGTAACATGCAATCACTGATGTAATTATATTCTAGTAATTAGTTTAAATATTATCAATGTCTATTTTTCAAATGCAACATTTATTTCCTAAAAATAGTGTTTGTAAATTCGACTGATTCGTATTATAATCATTTTAATTTTATGTTTTAGATATAAGTAAATGGTAGTTAAATAAAAGCATATAGAATGAAGTTGTAATTATTACTTGTATTATTAACAAGATGTAAGTGTTGGAGTATAAATAATTAATCATTATATTAAATTAAATGTCATGATCCTGAAGATGTTAAATTCCTATATAATTACAAATGCAGGAATTAGGTGTCGACAAATAAATGTTTTAATGCAAATCGAAGCATGAGTTGCTAAAAACTTTTGTTCAGTTTCAATTATTAAGCATCGCATCCTTTGTAATTCATATTAAATTACTCATAATGTTAATATTTATGAGTTGATTACATTGATAAGAAATATACACGTTTTAAAATTAGTTTTAAAATTAGCAATTTACAAAGTAGCAGTGTAAAGATAATATAGTCGGTTGCAAGTAAGGTCTGCAGTCAACTCTCACAAAGGAAGTATTTATTTAGTAACCGAAAAATAAATATTCAACAGGATTTCATTTATTTACAAGGTGTGGACATTTCAGCTTCTGAAAGGAATTCGCCACCAAAAAAGGTAACAGATTCCTTCTTTACAGCATGCATCTTTCATAAATGATGATTAAGGAATGATTTTGTTTTAATAACTTTAATTAAATTACTTTCAAAATTAATCATTAGACAATTAAACTTCATAACAGACAATACACAGACAATTTTATTTATACGATTTCACTAAAGCTTTATTATAATTTACATTTTAATTGGATTATTTAATATTGAAAGTCCTTGCAAAACTTGTTTTGTTAGTAATGGCAATAAGACAAACTATAACGGTTTTCAAAAATATAACTCCTATGCGCAACGGGAATCGTAGACGGCTAGAAAAACATGTGAATATTATCTACTGAGACTAACCTGTGACATTGTTTATACAAATTTTATTCACACAGGCGTATGTATATTATATGAAATGCAATTTCCAATATAATTGAATCAATTCATATGGACGGTGTACATTTTGTATTTTGATAATTAACTACTTTTAATTATATTCGTAACAGCTTATTTTATTTAATGGAATGTATGTAATTTTCCATACAAGACGTACGTATTAATACCAAATAAATTACTTTGCACTACTGCTACACTTTTTTTTTACTGAATAATAAAATAGTTAGATGTATTACAAGGCCATAAAATTGGTGTTTGCGAGTACGAGCAAATTTATGAGTAGGTACTCGCAAACCATTTTATGGCAGAGCAATACACAAGATTTTTTGTGCTTACGTCAACATTTGTTATTAAAATCATTAAACAAAATTGTTGTACTTTTTACAATTTCATACCTGTTGAAATTGAGTTGGCAATACTGACAGCAACCAATATCACCTAATAAATACAACTGCGAAATTATACATTACTCGAATGTTGTAGGTGCCTTACCAATTTGTTGACTTTATTTATGTATATATGTAATTTGTAGTTTATAAGGAACTAATACGGACGTAATAACGGATGGATACACGTACACGGTAACGCCATTAGGCTTTGTGTTATGTCAAACGTCGATTATGTTGAATATTCAGAATATCATTTCTTCCACTACCAGGAATACCAACTGTAATTTAGTATTATTTTTGCTAGCCTAGGCCGGAAAATGCGTAGTTTCCAAGCGCATTTGCGATCTGCATATGCCCTATTACAGAACGAACGCACAAAAAAGGTAATTAAGTTTAATGAGATCCTTAAGCTTATTAGGTCTTTATGTAACTATGAAAACAAATTTGCTTTAAATGTACCGGATGCCTAACAGTTATTTTGGCAACGAAAGAAACCAATCATTACGCACTTCACTTAATTAAACAAAATTAAAATTACTTCCGGTAATATCAAAAGAAAAACTTACTTCTATTTTCACAACGTAAAATAAGATTTTAATGGTCATTCTCGTTACTTAAACATAGCATTTTTAAATTGTTCTTATTTTCACGATTCTAAACGAAACTGAAATTCTTTAAAAAAAAAACCAAAAGATTAGTGATCTAAATTTGCTCTGCTTCGGAAATAAATCTAAATTACGGCAATATTAACTTTTCCTACGACCATGCACGAAAGTGATTCATATCGCACAATTAACCGTACAGAAAATAATACTTTCGCACACTAGCGCGTTTCACTTTCTCATTGTACTCAATACGAAAGTAAACGTATGCCTTTATTATCACATTGCTTTTCTGTAAGTTACCGTAGCAACTACCGGTTGTCATCGACCTGGCAGGGAGTTCGGGCGCTTGCTGCTATTCACTTAAATAATGACCAAACTAATTGCAGTACCATAGTGATGTCAAACTATTTGACTTTTATGATTTGACGAGTTTAAATATTCAGGTAATCGTCTTCAAATTCATACTTATGAACTACACCATTTGTTAGGGCATCATTATGATTTCTTAATAAAAAAGATTGAAATATTCGATTAAGTATATTTTGTAATTGTTTAATTTGTGATCAATAAAACATTAAGGAGACTGTATTTTTTCATGGTCGTAGGAAAGATAGTGTACATTAAGCTCGCACGAAAGTGTCTATACTGCACTCGCGGGACTCTCACACTCGGGCTGAGACGCTCGTGTGAAAATTTGCTCTTGCGCTTTTGTAGCTGGTTATGTAATATAACTATACCCTAACAGAATAACAAAATCGTGTAATAACGAGACAAAAAAAAATAATAAAACCAAGCTGACCCTACTTTCTTGTTTCTGATGAAATTAAATAAAATGATTTGAAAACTAAAATGCTTAATTGCAATGCAGTTTTTAAACGAAATAAACATTGTTTATTTACGGAATTAATTTTGCACTTTAAAAATAAAGCGTTACTATTAAACATTGAGATGCGGTTATTTCTAACTTTCTAAAACTCATGCTTCGGACTTAAAAACTAAATTTAAAAGTAATGTTTGTCGATGGAATTTATAGGACGTTGGGAATAAAGGAAAGGTAAAAGACGGTACGCACAACGAATCTGGTTATTTTATAATACAGTATTTTATACGCAACGGCGACGGTTGATCTGAAAAGTAATGGGTTATTTACAATTTAACTTAACATTTAGTTTGATGTTTAATCGCCTTTATACGGCTTTAACATATAGATTCGGTTCATGTATTATTCGTTGTGGGATTGTTCAGGTGGAATACTACGGGTGACAATACCTTATACTTATAATATACGGACCTTCAAATTTCGGAGCGAGCCTTGCATTCGAAGGCGGATGCTGCTTGTTTAGTATTAGACTCCCTACGGTCAGTTTCGACTTTTCTTAAATTATAATGCAGCTCCTGTGAATCAAATGATATAGATAATTTCTTACGAACTAGTTTAAATATTGCTTGCAGCTGTTCTAACAGAGCATTATATTTAATTAGATTTGGACGACTCATTTCAACATTTTCATTTGGGACTTTACCTTTACAGATCAATTCGTTTGGGAAGTTCAATTCCTGGCCAAAATTTAAAGAGTGCAGGAGAAAAGCCTATTCTTTTCTGAAAACGTAAATTCATTTGTATGTTTATCCAATTCCGGTGTTCTTTTTCGCAAAATTTGGCGACGGTAATTTTAAAATATTGATAAGCCCTACGGCTTGCGGCGCAAAGTCGGTGTGAAACAGGACTATTCCTAAGTCTACTAACAATTATTTGAATACTCTGCTATCATATTTAGTTCCATTATCGATTATAATTATTCGCTGGACCTATGGGATCTGACTTATAACGACAGCGTTTGGTTTTCTAATGGCCGTAGTGCTAATCCACTTTGGGAATCTCTTTTGGAATACAACTAAATATCGGCGATCTTTTACTGAATGGGATAATGGACCAACGAAATCGGAACTTATAATATCCCATGGTGTACAATTTAAGTAGATACTAATTTTATCTGCGATTTGTAATTGTAGAACTTTATCCTTTTGGAATTTTACTATTAAGGACATACTTTTAATATTCAGAGCCAATATTAAATATCTGGTTAGTTTAATTTATGGGCTTATTTCCATAGTTCTTGCTTTTTGAGAGCGACGTTTCGGAATCGGACTATGCTTCCGTCATCAGGCTTAGTTCTAAGGAGGACTTTTTTAGCACTTGAGGCGAATTCATATGTTATATATAATTTTTTCCCAAACACTTGACTACTCTCAAATTCGAATTTGGTAACGAACGCACGCAACTCTCGGTAAACACAATAATGGAACTTTTGACAATATGCATTAGAACTACATATTTCCAGGTAGAAGACAGATTCTACCAACACGAGTTTGGGATGGCGATGGGTTCCCACTATCACCCAGAGTGAGAAATATATATATATATATATATATATATATATATATATATATATATATATATATATATATATATATATATATATATATATATACATATATACATACATATATACATGGAAGACTTTGAAGACCAAGCGATATCCGAATTCACAGAGAAACCAAGGATGTGGATTAGATACGTGGACGCTACCTTCGTAGTTTGGCAACACAACAAGCATAAGCTAGATAAATTCCTAGAACATCTAAATAGCCGCGCACCCTCCATAAAATTCACAATGGAATTGGAGTCGGATCAGAAACTGCCATTCCTGGATGTACTTGTACACAGGAATGACAACACTTTCACGACAAGTGTATGCAGGAAACCTACCCACACGGGGAGGTACCTACACTACAACTCCAATCACCACAAAAACGTGAAGTTAGGTATGGCAAAATGCTTGTACGATAGAGCGAAAACAATATGCCCAAAGCAAGAGGACTTGAACAAGGAAAAAGAAAATATCGCTAGAACATTCAAAGAAAATGCCTACCTAAACAGGGAAAGGGTAACCGAAAAAGAAGAACCTAAATATACAGCGATAATACCATATATACAAGGTACCTCGGACAAAATACGAAGGATACGCAGCAAGTACAAGATACGCACTGCCTGCAAATCGACCAGAACGCTCAGGCGAATAGTAACCAAAACCAAACCATATAATGGAGATCAGAATTCCAAGAATTGTGTATAACCTACCATGCGAATGCGACAGAGCATACATAGAAGAGAGCAGTAGACCACTCGAAGTGAGAACGCAGGAACATAAGAACAACGTCCGCAAGAGCGGAACAGTAAAATCAAGAATCCTCGAACATGTCTGGAAGAAGCCACTTACATCGCACTAGCAGAAAATCCAATAAGCCAAGCTAGTGTGGAAATGAAACCCATATGGATTCCAATAATGCGCAAAGAGCTTAAGCGCAATACACCTGCGCAAGAAGTTACGGCGCAATATGCGCCATAAACTTCTGCGCAACCACGAAAATATATATATATATATATATATATATATATATATATATATATATATATATTGGATTACTCAGTGGCTCAGCGGTAAGGTGTCAGACTAGTAAATGAAAGGTACTAAGTTCGAATCTGAGAGTAGTCAGGTGCTTTGGAAAAAATTATATACAACATATGAATTCGACTCAAGTGCGAAAACAATCCTTCTCAGGAGGCGGATGACGGATGCAGAGTCCATTTTCGAAACTTCGCGCTCAAAAAGCAAAAACTGTGGAAATAGGCCGATCAACTCAAGTAATACGAAACCACAGTTACATAACACTTATAAGACAGAAAAATAAATAAATATCTGGTGTGGAACAACACTCGACCTTCCAACCTACGTAGTAGTTAAGTTTTATGCAAATAATTCCTACGCTTGGTAACTGTCAAAACATGCCCCGACGCAGAACACTGGTT
>JARFJB010001911.1:232500-367500 GCA_036346205.1 Vesta saturnalis
TTTTTTTTCAAAAAAATTAAAGAAACAGTATCTAATTTAAAACCTTTTGTATTTTATAGTATACAGCTCCTTTATATACTTTCAAAGTGACTTAATTACACACAGAGTTAAATTAAAACCTTTGTAAGTTTGCTCCAACAAACTGTATGTTATTCAATATTCTGATACAAAATTTTATTCATTTTCAAACGATATAAGGTGCCCTTATCTTTTCAACTTTTTGAATTATATACAGATTTTTGTATAATCAACTAAAATCGTGTAGATCCTTGCGATGTAAAATATCTAAAATACAATTCCTTTTAATAAAGAAATCATCACTTCTTTTAACGTACGCACACAGGTAAAAATTTAAAATTGGCTTTTATTGTTTGAATACGGTCTGCACTTGAAATGGCAATTGAAATGCATAATTTCAAAGCTTTGATATCCAACTCTTCTTTAAAATTGTTTCCATGAAAATGACGGTACGGTTTGCTATACAATAATCTACTTCACAAAATTTGTTTGCATACCAGGGGTAATTGGGAAGTTCAATGATTAGAACCTCGTTACTCTTTAACAGCAGTGGATTTTGTAACAGTGCACCAGCTACCTTAATTAGTGCTCTTTTTCGGTATTTGTTCTCGTAGTAATATTGCTGTAAGTACGGTCCCCATCTAGTCAAACGACCAGAATTCAGCTGCTTAATGAGCCATGATTAGTTAAAATTATGAAACATAAGCTATTACTCTTTCGGTATTATCAATTATTTGAGTTAACGTAACGCCAAGGCCGACTTGGGAAGCAACGGTTTGCAAAATAAAGGGATATTTGAAATCCGGACAGTTTAGGATAGATGCATTGGTAAAGGCGGTCTTTAATACCTTAATAGTTGTTTTTTTCGACGTTGTAGTACCAAGGTACATTTCTAGAAAACGACGATACCACGAACAAATACCTAAGTAGTGCAGAGTTTTTATAGTGTTCGGTCGGTTGTTATATACCAGTAATTTTCTCGTAACTAGATGTGCTAAATGTTTTAAAGACTTATGGCAAAACTGCAGTTAGCGGGGTTAATTTTTAAAATTGCTAGTTGTAAACGACGGAAAATTCTTAAATTATTTAAATGTTCAGAGAAAGTTTTTCCTAAACCGATTATATTGTCTATGTATGGAAAAGTACGCGGATCGTGCTCTGGTCCGAATATTCGATCTAGCAGGAATTGTAACGGAGCAGGGGCAGAGTGTAAACAAAAAGGCATTACTGTGAATTGGAAAATCTCCTTGCTGGTGCGATAAAATCAGTAATTGCTTGTGACGGTTTGGTTAACGGTATTTGCTAGTATCCATCATTTAAATGGATACTGGATATATGTACTTGGCTCGACGTAACTTATGTACGATGTTTTTTATGTACGGGAGAGGATATATATCTTTAACAGTAATTTCATTAATTTTACGGAAATCAATTCAAAATCTCGGTTTTCTGTCTTCTTACGGGACACGAATATGTGCTATACAACGGTTCAACAAAAGCTTTGATAGCATTCGGTCTAATTCAAAGTTCATTAAACTTTGGATTTAACGGTTAGTATCTTTGTTTTATCGATAATCCGGTGAAACGGATTTCCAGTTCAATTAAACCAGTAGTACCTTGTGTTGTGTCAAATTAGGCTAATTCGGTATCTAAAAATAAGTTCCGTCTCCGTAGTACCGCTGAGAACATGGTTTCACGTTCTATGCCTGGTAAGATTATAATTTCTAAAAACATTTTACCTTAAAATGAAAATAAAAATTTGGATAAATAGATCCATTGCTAATAAAGCTTCATATTCCAATGTTGAAATATGATGGGCTAGATGTCTTCGGTACAAATTTTAAATTCTCTGTGAAAGGTTTGCCTAGTTTATATGTTTTGGGTATTTGTTCCGGTAGCCTTTACAAATTTCGGGAATTTTACTCCTTGAGATAACATTTAGGTTAGGGGTTTTATGGAACACCAAGATGGTTCTAAATCACTTATATTTGATTGTTTGTAAATTCTTTATAATCAAAATACAGAGTGATTTACCAATTTCACTCAATTCTATAATTCTTGATAACGAACCAGTTTGTATAATTGTTTGGTATTTGCTAATATGGTATAGATCATAGTATAAATATAAAGTCGAATCCAGGTCCGGGCTGAAAAACTTAACAAATGTGAAAATTAAGTTGTTTTAAATGTCTTTGGTATAGTTGGCAAAATTGATAAGTTTCAAAAACGGATTATCGTTTATATTAATATTGCTCGTGAGGTCTTATATCTTTGTCATTCTAGCACATGGCACTTGGATTAGAAGATAAGTGTGTATTCAGTTTTTTTGAGCCCCCGGTTGTGAACTAAGATGAACACTTTACGTTATAGGCGTACCTGCATCAAATTAGATATACCTATTAATCGTATTGTAATGACGTTATTGAAATCACATTAAATCCTTTCTCTGTTAAGCACATTTACAATTTCAGTTACTTAAAATATTTTCGCATAATGAAGAAAAATATCAAATTATTGCAAACAATGGAAAAATTACTATTGTTCTTTCCAGTATATCAGTTAATTACGACAATTACGACATATAAAGATGTGCATATGAGACAGGAAAACGTTACTTATAATCATTAATTACTTATTCTCGCTTAAATGATCACTATTACGCAAACCTTTGTACAAATTAACTCTTTCCTTTTAACGATGCGCGTGCTACACAAATCTGTATCCACGTGAAAATAAATAACGCATATAAAGTATTTTACGCTTTTAAGCAGATGTTTCTTTTTGGCCCAGGTACCTCAATCTAAAACATCTGTAACGTAGAGTGATCTTCTTAGCTCTTCGCCCGCGGTCAGCTTAATTTGAATACACACTACCTTCTAACCAAAATTCCATACTTAGAACGACAGAAATATACAGGGTGTTAGGTAAACATGCGGCAAAAATTCAAGGGATTAGTTCTTGGCCTATTCTAAGAATATTTTGTCCTATGATGATTTTTGAAAACCCCTTTGTTTTGAAGATATAGGGTGAACAAAATGTTCGACAAACCATATTCGATATTTGTTGCAATCGAATTTTTTTTCACTATCACTAAATCGACTTAGATCATTTTACAACTTTTGGCCAAGTTTCGTCAACATCGGCCATCATCTTTGGATGTCTGTGTGTGCGTGTCTGTCTGTGTGCGTTGAATGTATGTTAGTATCCACGATAACTCCAGAACGATGATGTGTATGTATGTATGTATATATATATATATATATATATATATATATATATATATATATATATATATATATTGTATATTTGTGTGTGTTTGTGTTTTGTGTGTGTGTGTGTGTGTGCGTGCGCGCGTGCGTGTGTGCGTGCGTGCGTGTGCGTGTGGCGTGTGCGTGTGCGTGTGCGTGTGCGTGTGCGTGTGTGTGTACGTGTGTGTCGTGTGTGTGGTGGTGTGCGTGTGTGTGTGGTGTGTGTGCGTGTGCGTGTGTGTGTGCGTGTGTGCGTGTGCGTGTGTGCGTGTTTGCGTGTGTGCGTGTGTGCGTGTGTTGCGTGTGCGTGTGCGTGTGTGCGTGTTGCGTGTGTGCGTGTGCTGTGTGCGTGTTGCGTGTGGGCGTGTTGTGTGCGTGTGTGCGTGTGTGCGTGTGTGCGTGTGTGCTGTGTGCGTGTGTGCGTGTGTGCGTGTGTGCGTGTGTGCGGGTGTGCGTGTGTGCGTGTATGCGTGTGTGCGTGTGTGCGTGGGTGCGTGTGTGCGTGGGTGCGTGTGTGCGTGGATGCGTGGGTGCGTGGGTGGGTGGGTGGGTGGGTGGATGGATGCGTGCGTGCGTGCGTGCGTGTGTATGTGTGTAGATATATGTTAGTATGCACGATAACTCCAGAACGAACATATCTCCCTACTTAAAAGTTTGTATTTAAGTTTGATTTCATTTGCCTTGTAGCAGATTGGATTTTGGGAGAAATCCAGCTGCGGAGAGGGTTTTTATCAAATATTTCTAAAACAGCTGCATATTTCAAAGATATAATAATACCTAGATGTAGACGTACATATCGTTTGATTGCGTTCTATGCAATTGTTTGGTACAACGCGTAATTTAGAGGCAAAAAATACTTAAGGTAGAATTTAAATTTGTTCACTATCTGAATAACGATTAATTTTCTAAGAAAAAGTATAGACGTATTTTTTTAAGAAAATTTAATTTTGCATAACATTTCTTCATAAAGTTTTCTTAATATAACGCAAGGTAAGTCTAAAAATTAATTAAATATGAACGAAAATTGTTAAAGTGTATTATTGATATCCTATAGAAGCCGGCGACTTTGGAATTTTTTTTTTTTTACTTCACATGTATTTATGTCAATTAATCTCTATCTGACATGAAGTTTTAAACGGTATTATGACATAAGTAGATTGTTATTACTATTATTAACTTATAATAATTTAATATTAGTCAAGTTGTTTTGGTATGTGTGAATACTTGCTATATTGCAGGCTCACATTCCATTAATATAAGTAATTTGATTGTAATCTCATTATATTTAGAATTTACATCAGTTCTAAATACATAAAGACAAAATTTACATCGATTGGGGCTTGAACCTTGATGGCGAAGTTGGTTAGCACGGTACTCTAGCAAAGTACAGGTCGTAGGTTCAAATCCTACTCGAGGTAAACTTTTTATTTATGTATTTAATAAAATTAACAATAATTTTTAAGTAGATTATTGTTTTTGTTTTTACAATGTTGCCTGTTTTCGTTATGAACGTATAAAAAAGAGGCTGCACTCCAGTTATCTTTAAAAAAATTGTAATTAAAATTATCTAGATGTCTATTAATCTCTGTCTGATATGAAGTTTTAAATGTTTGTTTGACATGGGTAATTGTTTGTGCTTTTTCAATATTGCCTATTTTCGTAATGAACTTATTATGAAGGAGGTTGCACAATTATGCTAAAAAAAATGTATTAAATTTATTTCATTTCTTTTAATTTCCATTTTTTAAGTTGGAAGGTCGTGTGGTGTTCCACACCAGGTATTTATTTTAGCAAATAGACATTTTTATTATAATTTTATAAAATATACTTCAAACTTATTTATGGACATTATTTTGTAAATAACCCCAGAGCAAATTGTCTAATATAGATTAGCGCGGTTGAATAACAATTGATAATCCCGTTCCTATGAATCCATATGTATTAACGGTTTTTAAGGTATTCTCTTAATGGAGCAATGCATTATCACAAGTGAACCTTCTTCGTACCATATACTATTAACATATTTCTAAACCGCCATGTTCCAAGATATGTTCAGTTGCATCTTCCAACGAGTTTTATTTGTGAACATGAGTAACAGCAAGAAGTTAGCCCCCAATTCCAACGAAGGCATATACTCACACTGTAATTTTATTTATAAGAAAAGAAAAATATCCCAGCAAATCGGTAGATAGGAATTTAATAGCAGTTAGGGCCTAAATGTACCTACCTCCGTTGTATACTTATCATGAAATAGAAAACTGATTTGTACAACATAGAAATTTTTCAAGCACAAAATTTCTTTTGTCAAAGAGTATGATCATTTTTACCACGCTTCTTAGACAGCGATTTTAAAATACTATCTTTGCCACCAAAGAATTTACCTGCGTCATAATCTAGTAACGGATGGGTTAATATGAAAAATATTAGTCAACTTATATCCATAATAATAAATGATTAAAAATTAAACTTAATAAATGTTCTCTTAGATGGCGGTAATGTAGTAATGTTTCCAAATCTCAATATCAAAACAATACTTCGTAGAAAAACTAAAAAAATTAAATATTTTGTAGTTATTGAATTGTAATTTTGTTAAAACCGATTAGAAAGGTTTTTACAGTAATATAAAATTGCAGGTGATAATATGAAATATGGCTTGAAAAATAGCACCTCGACCCACAGATGGATGAAAATTGAAAATGAGGTTAATGTAAAATTCTGATTTTTACAGAGGTATATGTCAAAACATTTGCATATTATTAGTAATTATTGTAACATTTGTAGGTTATGTACCGGGTGATTCTTTAATACTTATGAGTTATGACAGTTTGAATTTCGCGCGTACGATTCTAGTTTTTTCACGGAGTTGCATTGGCGGTTAAATATTTTTAGTTACTTTATTCGTTCTTTTTTGATATCAGTGCTGGTGATGCTGTCGTTAATTATTTTTTTTTGATTTTCATTTACTTTTCCATTATGCATTATCAGCGTTCCTTAAAACAGTTTTTTCCAGAGCTACTCCGTAATTCAAGAATTTATTAAAGTAAGTGATTAGATAATGTTCACATCACATTCGTTTGTATTTGTAGGTTAAAAACCTTTTTGAAGATAAGAAAATAGGAATTGAATTTGTAAGGCAAATCCTACAGGTCGTGAATTACTACGAAATGATGAGGTGGTAAGGCAAGGAATGGAATGGAAAAATCAATCCGTCAGTTAAGTGATCAAGCTGGTAAGTTGTCTACGGATAAAATTGTGATGCCTACTAACCTTATTTTCAAATTACAGGGTTGCCTTATTCAGCATACCAACGGATTTTGCATAAAAATCATATGCACCCATACCGAGTTTCTGTTATACAGCAACTGCATGCTGTTGATAATGAAAATAGATGTAATTATTGGATTGGTTTACTAAAAATTTAAATAACGATACTTTATATGTAAGTTTCTACATATCGTAAAGTTATTCTGTAATTGGACTTTCAGTCTGTTGAATAAATAAACATTATTATTATTTCTATGACTAATGAAGGATGGTTCCATTTATCTGACTATATTAGTAGTCAAAACTATCGAACGTGGACAACTGAGAATCCACATAATTTTGAAGAGAAAGTTGAAAGAATTACACCTGCGACATATTTCGAAAAAGTGTTTGACAATATGAAGCGTAGAGTGGAATTGTGTCATGAACATAACGGTGGACATTTTTAGAAATTTTTATAGTTTATTTAATAAAATGTTAATAATATAGCTGTGCTTAGTATAAATATAATATTTGTTGTAAAACGGGAGATTTATTTGCAATTTAAAAATAAATTATTAGTTTAGAGATTGATACTATATACACCACTGGAATTAAATAAACGACAATGTATTACCAAGCTTTAAAATTTTTTGTTTTGTGGGATATTTGAACTATCAGTATTAAAAAATCGCCCGGTAATACGAGCCTTGAAGATCTTCGAATATGTACAACTGTAATTGTAATAGCTAGCAATGCTGTTACCTTCCAGATGATTAAATAAATTTTAATGCAAGTAATTAGTATATATTTGTGAAATAGATAATTATGTTGTAGTAACGCATTGATTAAAGAAAAGACTACGATTAATCTGTATCCGAACTATCACAATCACATTTATACGTTTATACCAATGTTTTATAATCTCCTCTGTATGACGGACACGATTAGCCCAAATATGTTGATTCCATTGTTGTAAAGCTTCTTTCCCCATACTAATTACATTTTCATCTTTGAAGCCATCTCTTCCTATGTGCTTGTCATAGTATCCTTTAGCATGTTAGTTCAATCGCATTGAATTTACAATGATAAGGTGGCAATCTTAATACGTCATGTCCGTAACTCCTTATTATTTCATCGACCTATATCGTTTTACTATTCATTGCGATTTTATTAATGAATAGAGCTCGGTTTTGAATGAGGTGGAACCATAATTAATGTTATTTTTTATTAACCATGAAATCATGTTACCTTTCGTCCAAGACGATGTTGGTAGTCTTTTCACCAACATGGAATGATCAAGCGCATTATCCATTATAATTAATGAAGGTACTTCTAAATCGTTTAGGAGATTTTCAGTGAGCCATTTTTTAAACATATCCATTTCACCATGCTTCTTTCAATGACTTCGACGCAAATAGCAAAGAAGCATTCTGTACAAATCCTTCGGTTCCAGCATGAATAACTATAAATCTTTTACCATCATATCCTTTAGGTTTTCGTACACTCTTTACATCGTCATCTTGCCATGACTTTCCCGGATTTCCTTTTGAGTAGATCCATGTTTCGTCAATGAAAACTGCTTGCCTACAAATTGGTGCATTGGTTTCTCGATTGTATTGTTTCAAAAACTGTGTTCTCATTTCAGCTATATTTCTTTTTTCTGCCAAAGCTCTTCGATTACACTCTTTCTGGAACTTGAACTCCATTGCATATAAGGCACGATTTAAACTTCTACCGCTTAACAGAATATGGGTGTTACGAATTTCTGCAACTGTGACATGTTTTTCTGTAAAGAATACAATTTAAACTAATGTAGAAGCTATAGATAACTATAATACACTCACTTTGTTTGTACATATTATGTAAGATATTCCTGATGGACATTTTCGAGGTATTTGCAAGATCTTCGGATTTAACTTTCTTACGTGGCCGTTTTTTACCCGCACTAGACAGAATTGGGTTAGATTTTGCCCGAGGCTTGATATTTTTCACTGTTGTGAGAGATGTACCCAAGGAATTTGCCACAAGCTGTAAATTTGAGATCACTATTAATTGAGCTTAAGACAATTTTAAAAACACCTACCTCTTGGACACTAGAAATAGTGATATTAAAGGGCCGTTGTTTTGTTTCTCCTTTTCAAAATATTGCATTAAATTCAGCACAAACTGTTGTGCTTGCGTATGCAAGGATTTACCTTGTACAGACATTACGAGGTTTCGGAAACACTAACAAAGACGTTGGAATAAACGTAAATGACTGAACAAAGGAAGAGTTCTGAAAAGAACTGTTTTGAAAATGTATAATGAAAAATGACATATGAAAACGTAGGAAATATGAAAGAAAGTAACAAGTCGTAACAAGCAAAAGGAGGTTATGTCATAAGAATAACGAACTTGGTTTGTCAAAGGAGCATTTTCATAATCATATTAAGACAAAAATTACAACAAGCATTTATAGGTCATCTCTTTTCAATGCGTTTAAACAGTCGATAATATACGTCGGTTTTTCAAAATGCACTTGGAGTTGTAACCATCCTTTTGTGATGTATACTTAAATGTGCGATGTCAAAATAAACGTTTTATTTAGTTAGGTGCTTGTATTGATGACGTAGGTCAATTCTTTGGTGGCAAAGATAGTATTTGACGTTCAGTCGTTTTCATAGTAAAAACCAATCAAAATTCATAACCTTTATCAAAATTTCACACCTGTAAACCAACTTGACTGAAACAGGCAATTTAGTAATCCAGTTAGGACAAGAGAAATGAGAACACATTTTATTGATCTAAAAGAAATCATTTTATTCCCCATTTTTCCTTAAAAACGATAACATTTGATTAACTTTTGAATGAACCTGAAGTGTGCGTAAACGCACATGAGTAGGATGTGTTGCCTACCAGTCAGTCACCTAATTTCTTAAAAAGTCTTTTCTATTAGTAAACCCACAGAAATGTAAAAAGCAGAGCAAACTGTAATATTCAGCTTAATGGATCGCAACTAAAACGTTACAGGTATGAAAACAGTTTAACTTTAACTGAAGCGGATAGTTACCACGAATTAAAAAAAAACACGAAAGCTGCAATTCAGTGTCTTGATTCCATTGAAAAACAAAATAGTATATTAAGAAACAAGTTTCATAAGACGCATTTTTATCGCACGAGTCAAAGTTTAGAAAACGACCCGCGCAGAGGGGAGTTTTCTAATGGACGAATGCGATAAAGCGTCTTATGAAACGAGTTTCTTATACTATTTTTTCTATTTTGCGTATTTGTGTTGAAAATTTTGAAAAAATGTAAATTCCATTTGTCACCTTATTTCATAATTTTGAATGTAGGTTGGCAACAGTGGTATTTGTTTGTTTGAGTTCGATACAAATATAGGGTATTAAAACTATTATTTGTTACTAATTCACTTCAAACTACCTTATAAATATGTTCTCAATAGAAGTTGTATAGTATATACATTATAATCGGAATAAAATTACACTATACTATGCAAACTTAATAATTTACACTCAAGTGAAGTTAACAAGGTTAATTGAGGGTTATATTTTACGCAAAAGATGTAATCGGCTTAATCTGAAAGCATATTGACGCTTTATCTTGAAACAATAAAAAAGAGAAATCGTCCATAATCGGTTTTGGTCATCTTAATCATTGCAATACATTAATCAGGAATAATTCAATACAAAGGATATATACACATTTCAAATCAGAATAGGTTATGTTACATATACGTTTACATACATCACTAAAGAACTTCATTAGTTTACATGCCAACATCAAGAAAAAAAAATGTTAGGTAACTAAACTTCAAAGTCAAACATTAAAACACCCGTTTGAGTGTCATAATGTACATATTAAACACGCAAAATAGAAAAAAAAGGTTATGTATCTGAGTAACACACTACGACTTCCCGAGGAAATCGTCTTTTGTCAAACATCTGGTGTGGAACAATACAAGACCTCCCTACAAAGTGGAAATTGAAATAAATGAATAATTTATGCAACATCTTTTTTAATACGTTCATAACCAAAATAGGCAACATTGTAAAAACAAAAACAGTAATCTACGTCAGATCGACGTTTATCGACGTTTCATATACCTTTCTACTTTGGCTAAATCTAGCACGCAGTACTTGTGACTTGAGTGGATGAACGTCGTGTAAACTGCAATCTAATGCGGTGTGTCAGACCGGGGTGACCAATTCTGTTCTACAGATACTTTTACCAATAGGTACGTTTTTAAAGAATTACTGCCAGTATTTATTAAATTAATAAATCACTATCTATAATTTAGCAATGACAAACTATGAGAAAGAGAAAGAACGCTTGAGAAGGTTATTAGAAGACGTTCTGACTGACGAAAAGACTAGAATTGCTTATGATGATGTATCTGACCAAGAACAATCTGATCATGAGGAGCTGGTCAACCACGATCCTGATTCTAAAGAATATATTGCAGAAAATGAAGATACTGAGTTAAATCAGAGTACTTCTTTATTGTTTATAGGTATTTCCATATGTATTTATTCTATTTTAATATTGCCTTTTTTTACATACGTAGGTAAAGACGGAATCAGTTACTGGAATAGACACTCGCCAAAACCCAAAACGGTGCGTACAATGCAGGAGAATATTATTACACGTCTTCCGGGTGCCATCCTGGCAACAAAATGCATGCACAAAAAATATAGTGAATCAATAGGCGATAGTTACGGCCACAGTAGAGATGCCAGTCCCACTAACTCAACAGAAATATATGCCTTGTTAGGGCTTTTATATCTATGTGGATTAGGCCGCGCAAATCGTATCCAATTGTGAAGATCTTTGGACTAGAAGTGGATATGGTATCAAAATGTTTCATCTGAGTATGTGCCTACAGCGGTTTAAATTTCTGATGCGATGCAATCGATTCGACGATAAAGAAACACGCGTAGAGCGAAATAAAATCGACAAGCTTGCACCCTTTCTCACGATTTTTGATTTTTTTGCCAAAATGGCTATCATGTTTCAAACTTTATTACCATAGATGAAATGCTTGCTGCTTTTAGGGGACGACGCAGCTTTAGGTAATATCTTCCTTCCAAACACAATACATTCAAGTTTAAAATATTAGCTCTGTGTGGCGCTAAAACGTTTTGCACGGCCAAAATGGAGGGATACGCAGGAACTCAACCTGATGGATCATTTAAACTTTTAAGTAGTCTAACAAATGTAGTTATAATAATTCGTTTACGTCAATTGCTCTTGTTAAGAATCTGCTCCACGAGCACAAGCTTGCAGCTCTTGCAACAATATGTTTACCAATGATTACACAATAGTTCTCTATATACCAAAGAAAGGGAAGAACCTTATTTTAGTGTGCAGTTTTCATCATCATGATGACATTGATCGTGCAACACGAGATACACAGAAGCCTATAATTGTGACACAATATAATGAAATAAAAGGAGGCGTGGACGTAGACGACAAATTAAACAAACTAAACAAATGAAATGCAAGAAACACCAGAAGGTGGCCCATTTTGATTTTTTGTCTTTTGCTAAATTTTGCTGGTATTATTACCTGGGTCATTAAGTCCCGGGACTTACACACAAATGGCGCCGCCAATGCCATGCGCTTTTGTTTTTCAGTAGTACCAACCTTTAAAAGACATTCAGTTCAGTAGGTGTCCAGATATTGAAGGTTATGTGACGCTACATTTGTTTTTGTTTAAATGATGAATAAAAATTTAACATGAAAAAGATCGTTCAAGCTCTGAAATGGCTAGAAAAGTGTTATCGAGAAAAGTTCCCATCGAAAACAACATTTGCCGATGGTATGCGGATTTTAAACGCGGTCGAACATCAAAATAATTCTGAAAATTGTTATGTCTGATCGTAAAGTGAAGTTGTAAGAGATAGCTGACATCCTAAACATAATAAAGAAAATTTGGGTATGAAAAAACTTCTTTCCAAGTGGGAACCGCATTCGTTTACAGTGGAAAAAAACAAGAACAGATTGATTATTGAAGCTGATAAAATCATTTTTTGCGTCGGTGCATAACAATGGATAAAACATGGATTCATCACTATACGCCGGAGTAGAAAGGAGCGACAGCCCAATGGAGAGAAGTGGACGAACCCTGGCCAAAGCGTCTGAAGACACTACAGCCAGCAGGGAGTGGCATAGCCTCTGTATTTTGGGACACGCACGGAATTTTGCTCATCGACTTTCTTCCGAAGGCCCAGACGATCATCAGTAACTACTACATTGCGTTATTGGATCGAATGTATGACGCATTCAAGTAGAAAAGCTCTCACATGGCAAGGAAAAAACCGCTGTGTCACCAAGACATTGAACCATTCACAAGTCGATGAAAACGATGCTGACAATTAACGATTTACGAATCGAATTGATTCTGCATCACCCATATTCACCACATCTGGCCCCTTTTGACTACCTGTTCGCATATCTCAAAAAGATGCTGCAGGGAAAGAGGTTTGGCTCTGATGATGAGTTTATAGCCTCAACTGAAGCCTATTTTCAGGCCAAAGACAAATCGTTCTATAAGATAGACATCGAAAGTTTAGAAAAACGTTGGAATGATTGTATCGCTATGGAAGGTGGCCATGTTGATGAATAAAGTCGAATTTTGAAGAAAAAATATCTTTATACTGGTTAGTCCCTAGTCTTAATGACCCATGTGATAATTCGCAAGTGATTTATTCAGTCAATAATTCCTCCTCTATGTTACTTAGAAGAAATTTATGAGAGAAATAGCAGATCAGCTAATTCGCCCCCATATTATACTGCGCACCACTCAAACTAATCTTCCACGTAGACCTCTTGAAATCTGTGGTATTGGACTTCAAACGGCTTTCAAAAATGTTCCTCATGGTTAATGCATATATTGCAATTGGAAAGGAAACCCGAAAAACCAGGTTCTCATGTTTCAAATGCAGTGCTCATGTGTGTCTCAAACATATAACTGCCATTTGCCAACATTGCAGAGAAAATATTTTGCAATTCGAATAAAAGAACCAATCTACCAAAAGATCTAAAGATCTTACCCAAGAATAGTTATTTATTTTTTTTTAGTTGATTTGTCAATGCATTTTTGTTTGATTGAATGTACCTAATTACAATGCAATTATGCCTTAATCCAAAAATTCCATGATTTATAACAATGAACATTTTGTTTTGTTTATTTTTACATAAATAGATGACACATATTTAACTTTACTGATAACGTATTTGTTTAAATGTAATTAAAATACGTAAACATCGCTTTCCCTAAATATATTTTGATATCTACTGAAATTGTTTTAATACTGCAGGAAGACTTTGTATTCATAATAACGAAGTATTTTATCTTTATCTTGAACGCTACATTATAATTCTATTACACACTCTCTTTACATATGCAAAACCTGTGGTTGTTTTAATTGGGAGGTTCTAACTGCAGGTAAACATAACTAGTAAGACATGATACAATGTCTATGTTACCTTCTGTACTTGTTGTAGGCGGATAATCCTATATCCATCATCTAAGAATAGACAGACTTTAGACGTTAATAGACTTATAGATGTTAACTAGAAAAAAATTCTAAAACCGCCCGAGTTTATAAAAATATCGATAATGTAGTTTAAGCATTTTCAATCTTATTTAATTAATTTTTAATGCATTTTGGCTCCGTATTAAACTACTTTATAAAGAAAAGTTATGTGCAATTAAATTACCTTTAAAAATGTTTTCTTATAAAATTAATCGTTATTCAGTATTCAAAACCTTGAACAAACGCTAAATTCCACCATACGAATTTTTGGCAGCTAAATTACGCCTCGTACCAAAAAATTACATAGATAATAGTTAACCGATATGTTTAAGTAACTATATCTAGGTATTTTTGTGTCTTTCAAGTATGTAGCTGTTTCAGAAATATTTGATAAAAACCAGAAACTGCCCTTAATAACCCCCCTCACCGTCGCTCAATTTCTCCCAAAATCTAATTGGCTCTAGGAAACATGATAAGAAGCTTAAATACAAAATTTCCAGTACGTACGTACTATTATTCTGGAGTTATCTTGGATACTAACACACACCCACATACACGAACATGCACGCACGCACGCATTGTAACGGGAACTTTAGAAAAATTTCGCGCTAAATTATATGAGATTAGATATTTATCTATTATTTTTCGGGATAAAGAAACGGTTATTGTTTATTTGTATTTGAATGTAATTAATATTAAAATGAAAAGCTGGAGTTTTTTTTAATAAGTTATCTATATATTCAATTTGAAAATATTTAAGTATGCGGCATTTGTAAGTGCGTTAATGTGTTGGGAAGGGATGACGCTTTCATCATGATGTACAGTTTCTAAGGCAGTCGCTTACTGGAAACGAACACAGGGAGTCTCAATAAGTAATCGAACAGAAAGGTCGCATAAAAACTAAGCTATCAGAATTCGCTGTCTAAGCGACATTATATGCTGCCCTATAAAGTGTTAAAATTACAAACAAGAATTAATTATCGATGATAGGGAAGAAGTAAAAAATTACTTTCCTTATTAAAATTAAAAAAGTGACGTAATAAGTGAAAATAACGCGTGTTGTATATCTCAGAACCGTAATCAATAGTGCTCAAGTAGTGAACAATAAATATAATAAACAGTAATCGACCCAAATTGGGAAAACGAAGTATAACGGACAATAACTCGAATTTGTTGATGTGTAAAAAGGAAGCATTTACGGTCTGTCAAGAGCTTGCAGTTTGTTGCGCAGGCTATTTGTAGTTAAATCTGAACGTATGAGTAAAAACTATATAGTGGAAATATATCGAACAATTATTTACTAAAATCATTACTTGACGAAGGAAAATTACACGCGTATTCAACTACACAAGGGTATTAGAAAAGATAAGCAAAACAATACAAACACGGTGCCAGTGTGCCGGCAAGTGACCTCATCTGAGGCTCTCTTTAGCGGACAAAGAAACACCAGCATTACATCATCAGTTGCAACGAAAATAAGTAAGAACCTTTTGTTTGTGTTAATAAATAAAACTTTTTTGTGTTTGATTTCTCGAAACTTTACATTTGATTATCACTATTAAACGAGAATAATCTGTTTAATTCTGATAACGATTTTATTGGTTATATATTAGCTTTAAGAAGGTTATTGTAGATCTAGGTTTGATTCTATAAATATTTGTGACCAGCATATTGACGCATTTTCGTTCATAATTGGAATTTAATTAAATGAGTATAAGGTTTGATTTACTTTTATTGCTAAAGATTATTAATATCACCAGCTTACACAATTATTGAATATATAAATGCAGAAAGAGATCCACTCAATAGGAATCCAGATAAATAAATAAATCGAAATTAATATAACTTTGGACAATGATAACAGAAATCGTTTCTTTAGCTTAACTTGAGTTAGCCGGTGCGACCAGTTAAGAAAAGAGTTAGTAAACATAAAGCTTAAAATTCATTTACGCAAACTGGAATTAATTAGCAAGCAAAGTAAAACTAGTAAACGATATCTTTATAAAGTAGACCCATTCAGTTTTAATAAAACGTAATAAAACATAATCATCTCAAGTACTAAATTTTATTCATAAATGTTGATATTATAAAAAAGTTTAACTTATTCTTTGGAGCGGGTTAAACAAACGAAAGTAGTGCCTAAGGGTACTACGCCCGTTGCAGCATACACACGAAAATTTGTCAAAAGTTGTAAAATTATGTAATAAGTCGACTTAGCCATGGTGAAAAAAATTCGAGTGCATAACATTCTGTACCTACGTGTTATGTGTATGTGGATTAGAAAGTAAAAAGTTATTTTTTAGTGGTTTTGGTTTTCATTCAATTTCTACACTGGTATAATTTTGTATGGGTAATATTCATATTTATATTGTTGTATTTATACCTTTTTTAGAAGATTTTCTAGTAGCATGTGCCGAAGAGTTTTTTAAAATTGATAAAGGTTTTTTTTAATTTACTGTTCTACATAATAACAAGTATTTTCTTTTGCTTACCTTGAAAATACAGTAATGTGTTCGTAAAATGTGCGTTTCCTAAATATTTTTTCAACACCGTAAAACGTAGCTCCATTGAAAACAATCATTCAAGGATAATGTCTCCTATATTGTTTTATGGTATTATCATTCTTCTAAAATGAATATTTCAGATTTTTATTCTTCGTAGAGTGCGATTTTTCCTTTTAATAACTGCCGTATTTCAATGTTCGAAAACAATGGAAATCGTAAATAATAACAATACATAATCATCAATGTTTTTGATTTTTTCATCCATAGTTACTTTGATTTAAGGTCGGATTTTAGACTTCAAAATGTTAAAACGGCCAGAGAAAACATAAACATGTGTATAAATACTAAATATTTTTGAAAAGAAGAAGGATAAACTTTTTAGTAATACACAGGTATTCCGTTAAAAATAGTAAATTTGATGATGATGGTAAAGAGATAATATTAGTACTTTTTTACCTAAATAAAAAAGATTTTCCGGTTACCATGGATACAAAATTCGTAATTGAAAACTTTTCATATGTTACTACTAACATTACAATTAAAATTACATCAGTAATGTGCTTGTCAGGTGTGCTCACTTGACAAATTCACAAATAGAAACTGTATCAATGACAATTTGATTCAACAGCCAGTTAACGTATAACGTTATAACGTTTAATTTGAATGAAATTCAAATCTCTCGTTAGCTCAGTTGGTTAGAGTTCATGTCTAGTTAACATAAGGTCGTGGGTTCGAATCCCATTCGAGAGAGCCTTTTTATGTAAAAAAATAATATTATCTCTTTACTATAATTACAAATTTCGTAGTTAAAAACTTTTCATATGTCAATACTCATTTTATTACAAACCTTACTTTATCCTGTAATTTTAAAGGTGTAAAGGCAAAATTTTACTAAACGATTTTATATTCTTTACTGTATTATTATTTATTTAGTGTATTAAATTAATAATTGCAAAATAAATAATAAATAAACATATTGTTTGCAATACGACATGTAACACGTACAAAATATTTCGTTATCTGTATTCTTCGAAAAGTAAAACAATACATATTTTGTTACGGTCTAAATTGGCAGTAGCACGGAAGTAACAGACAAGTGGGTGGTTTGCCGACTGCTCAGTGAGTGGGGTAGGGTCTTATTAATTTTACGCGTAATTAAGATGGCATTAAGATATCATGGGTGAGTCACCCAGGGAGCCAGGGAGTTTGAAACAGAATAGGGGTTAAATGTCTAATTAGGATGGTTCACAGCTCGTTTAAATACCCAAACAACTCTCTTACCTTTCGTAATTCCAGGTAGCTCCGTGGATCGGCAGGTGGTACGCTATTACCTGAAAAGCTACAAAATAATATTGGCATATGCTAGCAAAACAATGCCCTACTTTTAAGATAACAAATGATCGTGCTATACTTTGATTACTCAATAGTGTTGTAACGTCACGCTTTAACGCTTATAACCAACTGAAATAATATCTGTCAACAAAAGAATGTTAAGATACTTAATTTTAAATTCTTTCTCTGATGATAACGTCAAAATCGGATTAAAACATCAAAATCCGCCAAGCAATGTCGTTAAATAATTACGTAATGCATCAAATTCCGCAAACAGATAAACTGCTCAAAACTAAAAGGCAAAGAGATTGCCTCATCACTTACAAAGGTCATTAAACGTAAATAATCGCGCTGTTTATATATGTCTATACACACTAAAGAAAATACTTCCGAGTCAATAACATAAATACATACAGTGAGTCCCAGTTATATTCTAAATTCATTTAAAGTTCAAGGATCTAGTTTTGGAGAAACTCTGGGACATGTCGATTTTTATTTTTGACTGTGTCTTCTTTAGTGTTAAAATTTTGTATATAGGGTGGCCCAAAAATTAGTTACGATCACCAACTTGATTTTGTCAAATAGAAACACCTGTTTTTTATTTCATTTTCTGAATCTGCTTTGAATTCTAAGTAAATCTCATGTACCATGTCCTATACCTATAGTCAACAGATCTCGAGATATTTGCGAAAAAAAAAATAAATATCGTCTTTATAAAACTATCAAGAACACTTGAAACATAATCGTATCCAAGGTGATCCATAAACAATAGGTACATGTTTTTATTTTGTTGTGTATGCCAATTTATTTCTGACGTCGAATTTCAACATTTGTCCTTTCCGATGAAACATTTCCTAACAGGTGGATAGGAAGGAGAGGATCTATCGAATGGCCTGCTAGGTCACCCGACCAAAACCCGTTGGATTTATTTCTGTGGGGTTATCTCAAATCAAAAGTATATGTTGACAGGGCAAACAATCTGGAGATATTGAAAGAGAAAATCAGAAGAGAAGTGCGTGCCATGACTCCAGAAGTGGTTGAAAACGTGCAAAGAGAGTTTATTCATCGCCTTAGCTATTGTCAAGCCGCAAATGGTGCACATTTTGAACATTTGATTTGATTTGTTGTTGTGTTTATTGTTCCTTTTGACAGAAAACAAAGGCCACCTTCCTTGATACGGTCTTAATTGTGGATACGTTCAATTGTAAATTCCTTGAGATCTGTTGAATTTAGGTATAGGACATGGTACATGAGATTTACTCAGAATTCAAAGCAGATTCAGAAAATGAAATAAAAAAGAGGTGTTTCCATTTCAAAATCAAAACAAACAAAGCGTATTCAGAATTCAGATTTGAGAATTACCTCATCAATCCAAACTATGTTCCCAAAGTACCTTAGTGGATTACCATCTAAATGTGATCTGTTTGTCACAAGTTTATCCCTACGAAAACGCGCTTTAAAACCACGTCTTTAGAAACCTAACTCTTTGTGCCAATTAAAAATTCATCTATTTTCCCGCGACATGCGGACGCCGTATGTTTGAAACTGCCAACTCGTGTATTAGGCAAATAATGTCAATACAAAGTAACCATATTCTGAAAGACGCAATTTTTTTTCCGCTAATTACCATTTAATGATTAAACACAAATAATGGGGCTGACCATTCTTGACAGAGAAAGTTTACTAAAACGCAATTATTTCTGTCTGTACCAATTTCGGAATCGGAAATCTAAATTCTAATTAGTGACCAGGATGCCCCAATCATCTTCAATTAGCAACGAGAAACGTAATGTCACTTAAAGCTTCCAAAATTTTCACTTGATTCGTTCCACCCTCGTAAATTATACTACATTTCAGATGCCTCTTATAAATGAATCCTAAGGTTCGAAACTAACGAAACCAACTAACCAAAATTCCGCTATTTTCGGACACACGTGACAGTTTTACCTACTAAAGTTTTAAAGCAGAGAAAAAATAAGAAATTGGATATAAAGTTGTAAATATTTCACAATGTGTAAAATATGCAAAAATATGCTTGATAACAGTAAATGTACTCATTGTAGTAACTGATATTTAGTTCATCTCCAAAGAAAAAAAAAAAACAAGTTTACGGAAATAAATCCAGTAATAATTATAATGTAACATAATAATTTATATCAAGATGCAGTTTTGTTATAAATGTAGTTTTGAATGATATAAAAAAACGTCCCAATTTCAAATTTCCAACTTGCGGGGTCTTAAAAGATTACAAAACCAGTTATCAAGTGCAATCGATTTATCTTCAACATAAACCGCAATGGTATACTACGTTTCTCTTTAAATACGAAGTACTCCATTAGCAAATCGTAGTACCGAAATGTGTCCTGGAATCCATTAATACCTGGTATAAAAATCCAATTTTGAGCAAAATTGTACCTAAAAAAATACGACCCTTTACTTGCTGATGCACCTGCCATTTAGCCTTGACCGTATATAATCTATGGGAATACCATAATTAACACATAATTCTGGTTTGGTTCCAATTCCATTTGCATGAGCCCGCGTAAGTTAGGAGACGCTTCTGGAATAGGATTAACCTTTCCCTTTGGAACTATTATCACCTGATTGGAAACAGTTTCATTCCTTATAAGGACATTTTCAAATTCATATGGAAGTTTTGGCAAAATTAAAGTCTTGTTTAAATTTCATCTTTTGTTATATCCTCTTGGGTGTTCTTCCTGTGTTGTCACTTATAAGAAAGTTTGACAGTTTCGGAAACATAAGCATTCTGCAATTAAAAATTATTATTAATTTTATTATATACAAACCCAAATCGATGTAAATTTTGTCTTTATATATGTAGAGCTGATGTAAATTCAGATCTAAATTTTAAGAATTTGCATCAGTTCTAGATACATAAAGCCAAAATTTTGAGATAATTAATCATTATGTCCAGTGAAATAGAAAGCTATCATTGGGTCTTCTCTTTTTTTTTGGGAATTACCTCTAGGGGTGAACATTGCCTAACAGACCAGTATAACATTTGTGTGTAATTGAATATTAATTACAATCTCAATTTTTATTGAGTGGAGTATTGTATACGTGTCATCTACGAATCAGCGAACGAAGAAGTACATTGAGTTTCTTTCTTTATATTGAATGTATGGTCCGTGGGACAAGATGACAGCTCTTCCGAATGGGATGAGGATGATAAAAGCTGAGCGTTAGTTACATTTGTTTCCAAAACCTGGCTTTATGACAATATTAAATGTAAAAACATTAATTTAAACTACATTTATAGTTATTTTTATTAATCAAAACATCAGTATTTTGAAATAGCCATATCTAAAATAAATGTTTAATACTCTCACGCCTTTCAACTGTTTGATAATTAATCTACAATCTTGATACACTGAAACCCCAACCACACGTCTATGAGTTGTATCATCTTCAGGCTTGTCGAATTTCTAAGGATCATCTGTTGTTTGGCGTTTACCTGAACTATCTTTATTTAACACAATATTTTGCAAGCGGCACATTATCAACATCTTTGTTTAAACTAACCTGGTTTGATACTAATTTCTGTTTGCCGCTTCCATACAAAAACGACACTATTTACTAATAACATGATTTATTACTATCTGATATTCTGGGACGTACTTTAGAAAAAAATTAAAAGGTACAATAACTTACCTGCCAAATATGGTTCAACAAGCTGAAACTTCAGTTTGATGCAAATCTAATTAAGCATTAAAACAAATTCAAATAAAAAGTGTCATTTTTTATTTTATGAATTTTTTATTAGGCAATCGGCCGCAGTTGAAGAAAGCTCCCAGGCCAAGGGCTATACTTGCGAATGGATAAAGCATAAAAACCTAGCTAAATATTTAGATTAATACGATAACATGAAATACATCACTTCTGCACGGTATCCAACGAATAATAAACGCACTATTCGTGATCGTAAACTGTTATAAGCCTTTTTTATCGTAAGTGCTCTTGCTTTATAATTAGCAACCCTAAAACAGAAATGAAAACGTGGAATTTACGAAAGCAGCTTTAACATCAATAAATAAAATTAGTAGCAATACAAATAATGTACATGTAAGGATGAATTTCGCTCTAAAAAAGCTAGACAAAGTTATATATTAACGATGTTAATCCCGAATAAAAATCTGCGGCTATAAAGCTATAGGTTTACATATCGTTAGATTCTGGTTAGTATCTCAAGTAATGGTTACCATTCAACACAACTTCAATGTGATGCATCTAAAAATTACATACAGAAAGATTTAATTATAAAGAAGCAGAAAACTAAACGACTTTGTGTTTTAACACCCAAGTTCACATTCAGACGAAACGTGCATTTATTATTTTCATGGACATCAAACGACTGCCATCAGCGGTCTGACCCATCAGTGAAAACACACCTACTATTAAATCAGTTAATTGAAGATCCGTCAACTGCCTGGCACCAAAATTATTAAGAGATGTAACATACTGATGAGCTAATCCTTACAGAAATAAATTGTGACTGTAAGTGCATTAAATAATATTTCTTAAACTGCCAAACGTGACACTTTTAGCAAAGTAAATACCTGGTGTGGAAAAAACACGACCTTCCAACCTACAAATTGGAAAGTAAGAGAAATAAAATAATACATTTTCTAGCATAATTGTGTAACCTACTTTGTATTACGTTCAGAACGAAAGTAGGGAACGTCGTAAAAATAATGCTAATGATTTATGTCAGATATGCGTTTAAACCTTCACGATAGACAGAACTCTTTAATACTAAAAATTATTAAAGCCTTATTAGAGATCTAGTGGGGAACAACACACTACCTTCCAACCTACAAAATGGCAATTAAAAGAAATGAAATAATTTTAAAAACAATTTTGTTTACGAAAATAGCCGCCCGCTTCTATATAAATATCGATAATACGGTTTAAGCATTTTTAATCATACTTACCTAATTTTTACACTTATTTCGCTATACAGGGTGGGTGTCTACTGCGTGGACGGAGGAATACTCCTTAACTATTAGAGATATCAAAACCAATTTTGGAGTGGTAATTCACGATCATTGGACCTACATCCTAAAGATATTTAGGTATATACAAGGTTATTAACAAAAATATGCCAACCCAAACCTATGTTTTTTTAAATGTAATACCCTGTATGTTTTTGCATTTTTGGATTCACTATTACATTTAGAATAAAAGTATAGACATTTGTGTCTGTATCACTAACCGTTCTGCAGATATCGTCACTTTAGTACCAAAATAGAGTTAACTTTGGAACCACGATGCGAGCGTTGTCACCACGATTTGTAAATTTGTTTATACCATAGCTTTATTAAAAAAAGCAAATTGCATCCTTATCATATCGAGCAACATCAAGCTTTAATTGAAATAGATTTTCAAAATCGTGAATCTTTCTGCCAATGAGTAACTACTAAAGTCAATGGAGAACCCAATTTTGTTAATAACATTCTATTTACGGATGAGGCAACTTTTCACAATAATGGCAGTATTAATACACTTAACTACCATCACTATTCAGATAATCCACACATCTTAAGAGTTGTTGATCACCAGCATCGATGGGCAGTTAATGTGTGGGGTGGTATAATCAATTTTAACGTGGTTGGTCCTTTTTCTTTGATGGCATTCTTACTGGAGCAAGATATTTATTTACAGTTTTTGGAAAATGATTTACCCGAGCTTTTGGAAAATATCGAGGTAGATAATATTCGTACGATGTGGTTTCAACTAGATTGCGCCCCTCCACACTATGCAATCAACGTTAGGCAATATCTCGATAGAAA
Source organism: Vesta saturnalis (assembly GCA_036346205.1). NCBI lineage: Eukaryota > Metazoa > Arthropoda > Insecta > Coleoptera > Lampyridae > Vesta > Vesta saturnalis. Next base: position 256,197 of record JARFJB010001911.1, read on the forward strand.
TTATCTGATGATCTAGATAGGACGAGATGGTGTGCAAAATCGGCCAGCCAGATCACCGGATCTTACGCCCCTTAATTTCTTCCTTTCGGACTACATTACCAACATCCCTCCACCACAAGAGAAGATATAAAAAATAGAAATAGAGCTGCGTTTCAATTCATTTCGCCTCTAATGTTGTTGGGAGTGAATCTTTCGTTTACCGAGCGAATTTCAAAGTGTTTAGCTAAGCGTGGTCAGCATTTTGAACATTTAATTTAAACTTATGTTTACTTGTTCAACTTATTTTTAGGTGTAGAGAATTATTTTATTGTTTAGTTATTAATTAAGTCTTCCTATCAGTTAAAGAATTTATTTGCCATTCGTATTTTCTTATTTGCTCAGGATTTTATTTTATTTGTTCTTCTGTATGTCAATTTTTCAAATAAAGCGTCAATTTCTCAAGAAAGGTCCATCTTATGGCTATGAAACCTCTATCAATTAGTATCTACTTTATTATAATGTGAAAAAATGTACAGGGTGTTGCATTTGCAAAAATTGAACATTTCGCGTAAGTTTATCATTCTGTATAGTTTCACATGTTTTCGAAAAATTTCCCAGTTTGTTTGTTAGTAGACTATTATTAATAGTCGGTGGTACAAGCAGATTTACAAAATCGTGGTGACAACGCTCGCATCATGGTTCCAAAACTAGTAATACAGATATAAATTTGTAATGCTTCCTGGATCTGATAACTGCTACCTGACTTTTACCTGTTGTAAAATTTATTACTTTACAATTTGTATACTCTATCTGAACATGAATACTTTCTCAAGGGGAGGTTCAGATTACTATGGATGCTTGGAAGTAGGTTGGGTTGCCTACCCTAGTTTAATTATACAAACGTTTACCACAATAACAGGATAGGTTTATTTACAATGAAAACTGGAAATTATAATATGATTCTAACAAAATTAAATAAAACTGAAAATAACCGAGTATATAATTCAAAGAAACAATGTTAAATAATTTCCTATTGCTTCTTCCTCGATTTTGTAAAAAGTCTACTCCTCTGGTCTAGTTTAGATTCAAACCTCTCCCAATAGTACAACGCTTTTAAATCTGAAAACATACGATAAAAACGTGGTATAACGGTGAACAGATTTGTTTAATTAATTACGAGGGTTAATAACTAATTAGTGTAAGAACGTGGTGTATTAGTGGTGCGAGGATGGGATTACATACTGAGTAAGTACGGAATTTGCTTTCTTTCTAATTTAAGTTAGAAATGGTATTTGGTGGTGAAACAGGAACAACAGGTTTTATTCACGTTTAGGGTTAATTTCGGGTTGGTTGAGGGTGGATATTATGTAGGGATGAATAATGATAGAAGTTAGGTTGGAGTATGTCTATATAGGATGACTAAATAAAAGATAATTGAAGAAGTAGGTATGGTATGATTTGGGTAGGGTAACAGGTGGTAATTTATAAGGGGATGAAGACGATATGTATGTTATAGGGGTAATATGATAAGTAACGGATGTGGAAGTGGGATGTATATTTGGATGTAGGAAAATCCTTTTTCGGGGCGAAAACCGAAACCGTCAAAGGGGAGAATTAAAGGGATAATATTGGTCGTGACAATAGAGAATGTTTCGGAGCAAGATACCACCGTCACTTCACTACAGTCGCTAGAATATCTACAACCTATCCATGTCGCGGCTTGAATCTTCAACAAGCACGTAGGGGTAGAATCTCTGTTTGACTTGGTAAAATTGATTAGAAGAGGTGTAGTTTAGTATCTAGAAGCATTAGGGGTGTAAATGACCTCCGTCTGTTTCTAGGGCCATAACCCACAATAATGTCGTATACCTAATTAGGGTGTTAAAGCATGGGTGTAGTGATAACTTGGGTAGAAGTATAGGGTAGATAAGGGTTTTAAAGAATTGTCTAGCTGGATGTTCAGGATCGTTAATCTAGGTTGGTCTGGTAAATGGATGATTTTCAGGTTATTGATAGGAACTAGGAGATGATGATGAATGTATATGAATAAGCAGGAATATGTGTGATTTCAGGTTGACGGGATAAAATGAATGCAGGAATGATTATAAGAACAGGCAGGAATAATGATGAGTGGTTTCAGGCAAGAGAGTAATTGGGTGATCGAAGGGATAGTCTGGGTATAAGAATCATAATCTTGAATGGGAAGCTAGTGTTTATATAGGGATTTTGGTGAGAGTGGGGAGAGTGGGGAACAACTGATAACATTTTTAAATATGGTAAATACAGTTGTGGAAGGCAGTAGGAAATAAGTTTTGAGGAATTTATTTACAAGGATAGGAATGTTTAGGAAGGATCTGCAGGATCATTACACACCACCCTTACCTGGGGAGAAGAAAGTCCGTCAACTGGTTTATATATGGGCAATACGTGATGAAGAAGGGACGGTAAGGTTTCTAAAAGGTACTCGGGGTGAACTAGGGCTATGGGCTGGACTATGGCTTCGTGAAGGCAACCTTTCATTCTGTCTGGCCATTTCTAGTAACTCGGGTAATGTGGAAAAATCTTGTGGTCGAATATAATATTTATACTCTGTTTTCAGATTATCGTATATCCGTTCTAGTTGATTGGTAGTGCTCAACCCCCCCCCCCCATGACGTCACATTAATGTCAGTAGAGAAGTGACATATTCTCCTTCTTAAGGGTGTACACCCAACCTACACGAATATCTTTTTCTTCTGGAGCCTGGGTACTCATTATTGCTATGTTTCAGGTTCGGGCCTGGTTGAAGAATTTAAAAATTATAATTACACTGGCTATAATTTAAATAATGAAGAACTTTGGAGTTGGAGTTCACTGACTATTTTAAATTTTTAATTCTTGTCCTAGAAAGTAATTAGAATTAAGTTTTAAATGTTTCTTCTGTGAAATAATTGTTCACACTGTTAATTTTTCTTTCTTGTTTTTCAATATTTATTTATGGTGGCCTGAAAATAATTGGGAACACTTTTAATTTATGTGTATCCTGTAAAACAATGGTTAACTATTTATTATTAATTTGCCCTGTAAAGGAATGATTAATAATGTTAATGGACCAAGTTATACCTAGTTACTTTTTGTTTCTGGAAAATAATGTTTAAATTATGCCTGTAAAAGATAATTAGCTATATTGGACACAAACAATCTGAACAAGTTCTCGAGAATGCAATTTAATGTGTAATCCTTTTACTTTTGGGCCTATTGCTCAAAGTAAAATGTTATTATATATGTATACCTGAAATAGAAATGTGAATCATTTGTGTTCTCGTATTTGGAAGGTACTCGGACAGTATTTCTGATTGCTGTAAGAAAATAATTATTGTTATTCACCAGGTAATAATCTTTTTTGGTTAAAATTGCCCCACGTTGGCCGCCACTGTACTGGTTCCTGGTTCTGGTAACTGCTACCTGACTTTTACCTGTTGTAAAATTTATTACTTTACAATTTGTATGCTCTATTTGAGCATGAATACTTTCTCAAGGAGAGGTTCAAATTACTATCGATGCTTGGAAGTAGGTTGGGTTGCCTACCCTAGTCTAATTAAACAAACGTTTACCACAATAGCAGGATAGGTTTATTTACAATGAAAACTGGAAATTATATGATTCTAACAAAATTAAATAAAACTGAAAATAAACGAGTATATAATTCAAAGAAACAATGTTAAATAATATCCTACTGCTTCTTCCTCGACTTTGTAAAAAGTCTACGCCACTGGTCTAGTTTAGATTCAAACCTCTACCAATAGTGCTACGCTTTAAAATCTGAAAACATATGATAAAAACGTGGTATAACGGTGAACAGATTTGCTTAATTAATTACGAGGAATAATAACTAATTAGTGTAAAAACGTGGTGTATTAATGGTGCGAGGATGGGATTACATACTGAGTAAGTACGGAATTTGCTTTCTTTCTAATTTAAGTTAGGTATTTGGTGGTGAAACAGGAACAACAGGTTTTATTCACGTGTAGGGTTAATTTCGGGTTGGTTGAAGGTGGATATTATGTAGAGATGAATAATGATAGAAGTTAGGTTGGAGTATATGCATATAGGATGACTAAATAAAAGATAATTGAAGAAGTAGGTATGATATAATTTGGGTAGGGTAAAAGGTGGTAATTTATAAGGGGATGAAGAAGATATGTATTTTATAGGGGTAATATGATAAGTAACGGAAGTGGAACTGGGATGTATATTTGGATACAGGAAAACCCTTTTTCGGGGCGAAAACCGAAACTGTCAAAGGGGAAAATTAAAGGGATAATATTAGTCGTAACAATAGAGAATGTTTCGGAGCAAGATACCACCGTCACTACACTACAGTCGCTAGAATATCTACAACCTATCCTTGTCGCGGCTTAGACATTCAATAAGCTCATAGGGGTAGAATCTCTGTTTGTATCTAGAAGCATTCGGGGTGTAAATGACCTCCGTCTGTTTCTGTACACTTAACTTTCTTTAGTTATACTCAAATCGGGACCATAACCCACAATAAGGTCGTATACCTAATTAGGGTGTTGAAGTAAAAAGTTAAAGTGTAGGGATAACTTGGGTAGACTGGTAGATAAGGGTTTTAAAGGATTGTCTGGCTGGATGTTCAGGATCCTATAATCTAGGTAGGTCAGGTGGAATAAAAGGATGGTTTTCAGGTTATTGATAGGAACTAGGAGATGATGAATGTATGTGAATAAGCAGGAATATGTGTGATTTCAGGTTGATGGGATAAAATGAATGCAGGAATGATTATAAGAACAGGCAGGAATAATGATGAGTGGTTTCAGGCAGGAGAGTAATTGGGTGATCGAAGGGATAGTCTGGGTATAACAATCATAATCTTGAATGGGAAGCTAGTGTTTATATAGGGATTTTGGTGAGAGTGGGGAGAGTGGGGAACAACTGATAACATTTTTAAATAAGGTAAATACAGTTGTGGAAGGAAGTAGGAAATAAGTTTTGAGAAATTTATTTATAAGGATAGGAATGTTTAGGAAGGATCTGCAGGATCATTATAAATTTCTATACTTTTATTCTAAATGTAAAAATATAGAATGTGTTCCATTTAAAAAAACAGGTTTGGGTTGGCATATTTTTGTCATACCTAAATATTTTTAGAATGCAGTTCACATGATCGTGTATTACCACACCAAAATTGGTTTTGATATCTCTAATAGTTAAGGAGAAATCTTCCGTCCACGCAATAGACACCCACCCTGTATATTAAGAAACTTTATAGGGAACAGTTCTGTAAAATTAAATTTTTATTAAAAAATATGTTTTCGCATTTTGTTATAAAATTAATCATTAATCAGATATTCACGTCTTTTCACACAAGTTAGAAATCTATGCATATAATAAGAATTTCAAAGTTCAATGTTAGGCTTTACCCGTTTTTTAGGATTAAACAATCCTCTTACTTTTACAGATATATATATATATATATATATATATATATATATATATATATATATTATATTTATTATTTATTTATGTACACATCATTCTGTCATTTTTGCGTCCATCAATTTGGTTGCACTTTGCAAAGTGGCGTCTGTATATGGACGCCACATTATAATCCTTAATAATTTTCTTAGTATGAGAGTTAGAGAAGCACTGTTTGCAGCAGACGATTCCAATAGTACCCTATAATACTCATTCTGAGCATGGGTCCCATTCCATACTCCTACGTTGAGATTTTTGAAAAACTTGTTGACGCCGAAATCGTTTACTACGTACCATTGTATACAAATTAGTTCAGCACTTTCCCATCACAGTACTATTTCTAAATATATTTTGATTGTATTTATCCCAAACATTTACAGTCATTCAGACGTCTTTAAATGGCAACACTGTAAAACCAATTTCTGATATTTGTTCTTATTTAATTTATTTTATATATATTTGATTTATTTCATATTTACGGTCTACAGCCTTCTCGGGTCATTCTACCTAGATATACAATTGAAGTTACTTAACATCATTATGAACTCACACCTACCTTATTTTCTTAATCTTAGTCATATATATATATATATATATATATATATATATATATATATATATATATATATATATATATATATATATATTAATGGCTAAAATTTATTTGAGGGAATTAATAATCGAATAAGGGGATATAATATTTAATTGTAAATAATATGATTAATGTAATTTTTAACTTTATACTTTATGCACCGGACTAGCTCAATCTCAATTTGGGGATAGAGTTCAAAGTAATTTAGTTTGAAGTAAAATTTAAATTTGAAAATAAATGTGTATAAGAAATACACTTTATAGAATTATAATGAAAGTATAAGATTTATCCTGAATACAATTTACTACAAACGCATGCGTTGTAATGTACTTAAGTAAAATCAAAGCTGTCAAAGATGTCAAATAAATAATTTAGAAAAATACTGTTTAGATCCAAAATGAAAATTTAGAAAAAGAAAATAATTTAATACCTTTACAGGTGTTTACACAAGTAAATTTTTAAAATTCTAAACCAAAACATGTACGTAATAAATATTAATTTGCAGAAAATTTATCAAAAGTATGTCCACAGTCAATAGGGTTATATAAAATTTATGACTCACATATACCGTCCTCACTGTAGATTGATGTCTTCGGATAACTCCAACTAGATGCAGGCAATGCCCACTCGATTGTCGTTGTTACCATCACCCATATACCGCTAACTCGATCCTCAGGTTGTCGAAGACACCAACTTCCAAAACTTAAGATGTTTTCTTCGGAATCAGCAAACTCCAACCACTTATTTTATTTTGGTAACTTTTTATTTAATTAAAGTTAAAACTTAATGAATGGTATCGTTTTAAAAGAAATATTTAAATATTATCCAAAATTTTGTTGACAAGCACTTTTATTTTTAGATGCCGATTCAAATTTTATTTAAAAGAAATTGTCCGGAGAAATAAAACAACATTAACCAAATAAAAGTGGGTTTTAATTTGGTATAACGGAATCAACTCAAGTTTGATAACACAAAAGGAAACTTTACAAAATCGTGACACAAATTAACACGTACAAAAATATTTTCCGAAAAACGACAGGTATCGGAGACCGAACTATTTATGTCAACCGTCGATATAAAAACAAATGCTCTCGGAAGTATTCTTCGTAAAATGTAACTTTCTTTACGAAAATTTAAATTAGGTTAAGAAACTTACTTCTTTTGCACAATTGCACAACACTGTTTTAACTTTTTAAACTTTGAACAAATTCTAGAGAGAGAGTTGAATTGCCAGAGCACTTCCTTTTATATCTTTCTGGTTGTTACCAAAAATTCATTTTTTTTCCAGCCATTTTGCCTACGTATCCATGGCTCTGATTGGTTGACATATATTACAAATTGGACTCAAATGGAAATTTGGCCGTAACTTTCTTATACATAAGCGAAATTAAAATTTAATAACAGAAATAAAAACTACACAAAATTTCGGATAAAAAGACACCTAATAAGCTATGGTTCCTAAAATTAATATACGAAACGACTTAATCTAACTTAAATAAGCTTATAACTATCTAAACTTACAAGCTATACTTAATCTAATTACAGAAATGGAATTTTGAGAAAATTTTACACAAATACACATACTTTTTGTGTTAAAAATATTTAATTTAAAGAAATTTTAAGCTTTTGCAAAATTATCCTAAATTCACCTCAAATTTTACACAATTTTGCGGTGAAAAGCGATGTATCCTTTTAAAAACTGTGCTATATTATGAAAGAACTTCTACTAATTGCTTTAAGAGCAAAATTTAAGCCTAATAATGTGAAAAAAGTATAAAATTATGTAAAAAACCTAGAAACTATGACCTAACCAAACTTAAATCTAAAATTGGAGATAGTTCATATTTAAAATTGTTTTCAACACTTGAAATGTTATGTTACAGGTTTGTAATTCTTGTCTTTATTATTTTCACTATATTTTAGTAATGCATAATGTCATATAGCGTTGCATTAAAAAAGTCTCTTCGTCTAACACTCTTATGAATCATTTCATTATAAAAATGTACACCACTATAAATGTCTTTATGCCAAAATGTTCTATGTGTTCTTCTTATTGTTAAACTTATATCAGAATTTTTGTCACTAAGTCGCTACCAAAAATATGTGCGAAAAATGTCTAAACTGTCCAAATTATAACCCTTTTATGAAATTTTTATATTTCCTGCTTTCAAAAACTAATTATACACTATCCCTAACATAATCTTAACTATATAGTTCATGTTTAAACACCTGTAAAGTGTTCACTTGCCAAATTACCCTTGAAAAATTGACTTTTATTGTAATAATTGAAATACTAAAATGACTTTACGAAACTGGTTATATTTAACATTCTTGACAATTTTGTTAGCAGCAAAATGCTTTTTATGATAAAACCAAACTAAGTAAATAATATTCAGACTAATTTATACCAAACAAATCTATTTTAATCACATCGTGAACCAGATTTATATAAAATAGTGTCTTGCACTTGTATCGAGCTAGAAATCACCCCTTTTTATGACCCAAATGTCATTTAAACTGTCCGATACTTCTATTACCTCTTTCTGAACATCTCAATATATATATATATATATATATATATATATATATATATATATATATATATATATATATATATATATATATATATATATATATATATATATATATATATATATATATATATATACAGGGTGTGCGCGAAGAGTTTTGATTAAAAGTAATGGCGGATGACGCTGAGTTCCAATATAATATTGTCCTGAATGTGGCACTTCCGGTTATACCGGAAGTACACGTCAACTTTGTTATCTTAAATCGAACCTAATATTTTAAATAAGTTTCGAATTCTATAAAATTTTTGCACAATGTCCTATACCAAAAATGAAGTATTTTCGAGATATTTCGATTTTTCTTTAAATTTTGAAAAAATCCTAGTCCACATTGAATACCGATATCTCCATTAATAACGAAGCTAGTTACGTGAAATTGTAACCAATAAACAACAAGCGCTTACCCGTTAACTCCATATATCCATCTCATTGAAAGTAACCAATAGCCTGAAATGATTATTAATTGTGGATATCATTAAAAACGTTGGCTAGGTATTTTGTATTAATTTAATTAGATAACTTACAAACAATAATAACTAAATGTAATATTAAACAAATAAAGTTTTATAATAAGTGTTCAAAATTAGCACCATCTACTTCTAAACATTTATGAATCCTTTTCATTAAGTTATGTCTTGTAATTCTGGAAATATGGTCGGGTGTGAATTAAAAGCAAGTAAGACTCTCTGCATCATATCTTCCTTTGTCGTAACAGGTTTGGAAAATACCTGATTTTTAATGTAATCTCAAATACCAAAATCTAGAGGAGCCAAATCAGTAGAGCGAGCTGGCCAACGAAACGGACCCTGATTGGCAATCCATCTATCATCAAACATCTCGTAAAGATTCTGAGCAACAGGCCCAAAGTTATGAGGAGGAGCTCCATCTTGCTGATACCAAGCTGAAGCCGCCTCTCCATTTCTTAAAGTATGTAACGCCGGTCGTATGGCTTCTTCTAAACTGTGACAATATCTTGTACCATTTAAATTTTATTGCACAAAAAACATTAAAACTCCAACTATCTTGGAAATAACGTTCTCTACTAACATGTGGATTTTCATTAGTCCAAAAATGGGAATTATGTCGATTAAATAATCCATTTTTGCTAAACTTTGCTTCATCACCCCATATAACTATTTTATGAAGTTTTCATCCTCTTGGGGCTTCATTAAAAACCATTCACAGAATTCTACCCTTCGAGGTAGATCACCTTATTGTAAGTGTTGCACCAAATGATATGAAAATGGTTTCCATGTGTGTGTTTTTTAAAATGCGATGAATTGTTCTCGTCGCAAAAGTAAGATCTTTCTCACAATCTCTAATGGAGGCATTTGGAAAGGCCGTAAAATAACCCAAAACATTAATTTTGTTTGTATCACTGTCTACTAGTGGTTTGTTTTTATTAATTTTTGTCTTAAATTGACCAAACTGACGGCAGTTTTTAAGCAATCTTCTTACAATATCACCAGTTGCATTTGGTCGATTTGGATATCTTTCTGCAAAAACACGCAAGTCCGTTCTAAAATTCTATTACAGTCGCCGTAAATAATAATAAGATTTAAAAAATCATCATTAGTAAATCCTACATTTGCCATTATTTACTATGAAATACAAACTGGTAAACAAAACTGTTAAAACAACATAAACGATTAACGTTCTAACTATCAAATCTTTGACAGCCATGACCAACCCTTTACTAATGTTGAAATAATTAAGTGTTGTTATGTTTTAACTAAGATAATGGAGTATCTCAAAAGTGGTTGGATTTAGGTATAGGGAATACTGATACCAAACGCATTGGCTTAAAAAAATACAACGGAAAATGTAATAAAATACAAGGTGTTCTATTTAAAGTAAGCAACTTATAGATGATTTAAGTTGTGCATTTTGGCGGCTAAGTTTAAAACACCCTGTATGAAATATAAACGAGATGGATATATGGAGTTAACGGGTAAGTACTTGTTGTTTATTGGTTACAATTTCACGTCACTAGCTTCGTTATTAATGGAGATATCGTTATTCAATGTGGAGACTAGGATTTTTTCAAAATTTAAAAATAAGTCGAATTATCTCGAAAATACTTCATTTTTTCAAAATTTTAAAAAAATTTGAATTATCTCGAAAATACATCATTTTTGGTATACGACATTGTACACAAATTTTATCTAGAATTTCATGTAGAATTCGAAATAAAATAATAAATATTAGGTTCCATTTAAAATAACAAAGTTGACGTCTACTTCCGGTATAACCGGAAGTGCCACATTCAGGATAATATTATATTTGAACTCAGCGTCATCCAAAACCTACAACTTCGTAATTTCATATATATATATATATATATATATATATATATATAATATATCATATATTTCTATTTAGATTTCCACAAGTATTCATGTTTAAATAAGACAATTTTCTTTAAAACTTGTGTAAATAAACGTAAAAATTAATTCAACGTTTCGGGAACAAAATAAATTCTTGACAAAGGAACAAAGGACGTTCCCGAAACGTTGAATTAATTTTACGTTTATTTACAAGTTTTAAAGAAAATATTAATCATAATAATATATATATATATATATATATATATATATATATATATATATATGTAGTCAATTATTTGTCAAAACTGGTTCACCGTCTTTGTTAATTAAAATAGTTCTTTCAACTTTTAGACAATTTGAAATACCCCTACTCGTAATAATGTTATTGAACAATACTTTGAGGGATTTTCTAACAAAATTATTTTTAAAACATCTTAAATATATTCTGTCTGGTCTAGAAACTGTATTAATCTTTACAGATTTAGTTGATGTTTCAACCCCCTCGGGATGTAAATTTCAAGTCACTAGAGTCATCAAACATTTTATTTAATTTTCTCGCATTATTATTAAGTGTTGAAAATCGAGATTGAAATTCATCATGTAATTTTTCTAGTGGTATAAGACATCATTTATTAGACTGGTCCAAAATTCTTCTAACGTTACGTTTTTATTATGAAATTTGAATTGAGCAATTTCATACATATATTTTTCATTCCAGCTTTAGTTCTACGCTCTGAATTACTACTCTCACTATACTTCAACTTTTAATTCTCCTATATAGTGCATTACATTTTCGTGCTAGATGTTTCGGGTCACGTAATAAATCGATTAAGTTAAGCTGGAAATTTCGAAAACTTCATTATCATACTATTTAAGTCAGCTAAACTAAAATCAGAATTGAAGTAATTTAGTCATTCTTCTAATTTGGAGTTAATTTTGTTTATTTCATGGTTTGATTTCTTTTTTTTTTACTAGAATATTCTGTATGAGATTTATTTTCAGACATATTTTTTATTTATACGATCACGCAACGTACTTGGGTGAAAATGACCACAGCTTTTTAGGACGAAAACTTTGTACAACAATTAACAATTAATATTATAACAATAAGATATTAAATTGCCTTCATTATCAATAGATATTTCGCAGATCACTTTACTATTATCTTTGTGAATCTTTGCAAATGTACTCCTACACCTCTTATATTTTTGCAGTTTTTATCACATAGCGTACAAACCAAGCTTTTATTCATGATGGAATTTAAAGTATTCGTTTTCATTTATATAGTAGCACTAATGTTTTAGATACAATATAATTCCACAATATATTTTTGAATAATTGATTTCTCAGCAACATATATCATTATGGAGAGAAAATATACAAATGAAATAATAACAGGTAGTTATGGTAATAAATAAGGTCAAACAGCAAACTTGATGTAAACTATAATTCCGTATTTAAAATATATGCCAAAAGTGAATCTATAAAATCAACCTGGTCGTTCATTAAACTAACTCCTGTTTATGTTTATAAATTTCGAATGTCATAAAGTGTATTGATTAAACTGGCTTTTACTTGATGAAATTCCATACCATACTAGAAGACTTAAAACAAACACTGTTTTGAAATTTTCTCTATATTACTTAAAATGGCGGTTGTTTGGGCAACACCGTGTCCGCATGAGACTGAGTATTTAAAATAAATTTACACACAATGCATGTTTTTATTCAATATTTTTAATTTATCAATTAAAATATGTACACATCCAGTTGTCCGTTTAATAACTGAGCTGAGTATTTTCTCTCATTAATTTCTAAAGCTTCTAATAATTGTAGCTTTCTACTTTTGTTCCTAATGTTTAAAATTTCAAAGTTACTATTAAAATTATGGTTTTGTGTAATTAAGTGTGAAACATAGTGTGATTTATTATTATTACATTGAAAAGACTTAAAATGTTCAGATATCCTAGTTTTAAAACTTTTTCTTGTTTGACCTACATAACATTTATTCACCACAATTAAACTTATAAACTCATGACTTATTTCCCCTATCAGTTTTTGACTTATAATTTTTTACATATTTTTGTAGTGTATTGTTACATTTAAAGGTCATATTCGAATCTAGTTTGATTAATTCGACAGAAATGATTTTTGTAGGTTTTTCTATATATGCTAAAGAAACGAAATTCTTTCTTGAAACTGGGATATTGGGATAAACTAACTTTAACGCTCGTTTTAAGTGTTCACAATATTTTATTTATATCGTTTTCATGGTATTGGCTATTTACTGCTATTTTTGTTATCAAATTAAGTTCTTTCTGAAAATTTAATTCTCATAAATTGTCAGGTTGCGTTGACGCACCCTGTATGTAGGATGTGATAATGACGTGTATTACGTGTTTTGAGTATGGGTGTATTGAGTTTGAACGAAAAAAAATTTTTTTGTGTATATGCATAATGTATGTGGGTGGGTGATATGCCACTGGAAATTTAGGAGAAATATCATGCAGTATGCAGATACGTGTATTTGAATATTATAGAGACATTGGTGTGGGAATAAATAGATTCTGATGAATGTGAATGTGAAAAGAAGTTTGTCGATGGGACGATAATGGTTTGCTACTGTTTGACTACTTGATAAGAAATAGAATGTTGGAGGATAGAGGAGTAATCTTGACCGGAGGATGTGAGTGTATAAGTGTAGAATGTTTAAGAAAATATGTAGAGAAAGATTTGGTATGTTTAATTGTTAATTATAGAAAGTTCTCGTAATGTTGTGCAATAAGTTTTGAGAATACGTGTATGTATATGGGATTTGAGACCTTAGACTGTACTTATTTTTGCAAATGTTGCGGAAAGAGATTGAGCGCATGTGAGAGATAAACGTTGAAAGTTGTGTAATGGTCCAGAGTGGCCACTGAATGAATGTGATGGCCAGAAATGGCTTCTCCATAAAGTAATTGTAAAATTTGTAAGTAAGAACAAACATGGCGATCTATTGTAGTTATAAGCGTGTTTGTACGGAGGGTAGCATCAGTCGGGACTAAGAAAGTTTGAATGAATACCATTGGAGAATATAGCGAGGAAGTCGGACATGTTTAAAGATGGATGGCTTAAGGTATAAATAGGAAAGTCAGAGATTGACGTTAAGCTTTTAGGTTGTTGGTTGTTGCTTTTTGGTGAGAGCTCGGTGAGAGACACGCGCGCCAGGTGAAGTGTGAAATTAAAATGGGTTGAGTTGGAGTTATATTTGTGAATAATATTGAAGGCGGTCATTGTTTAAACAACTGCGTAACCCGAAAGGGGATGAATCGTATAAGACATTCATAAATAAAACAATTAATAAAATTGAGATTGAAGATAAAATCAGTTTTTGTTCTTCAAAAGAAAAAGTGCGTAAGCAGATTTATAAAAAGTTAACAGTTGTTACGTTATAGTGTTGATGTGCGGCGCATGAGCTTGTACTGATCTTTAGTATAAATTATTTATGGAACCACCTTTAAGTGAGCGAAGTATTGGTAGTAAATTGAGCCAAGGTTAAGGTAATTTTATGTGACATTAAAAGTTTATTTGTGTTAAGGAAGGACTAAATTGTCCTAAAGGTTGTGAGAAACTTTTAAGAGGCAACCAAATGTGTACAGATTATCACGGTTTATTGGAGTAATAACCTCGCATAGTTGGACTAATCGCGAGTGCAGAAAGGAATAAGTGTTGGTGAAATTGTGGAGTACTTGTTTTATGCATTCAGGCAATTTAAGGAATACAAATGGACTACAAATAATTGATTTACGGGAAGAAAGAAAAAAGAAGAGTGAAGGATTAATGGACAATTTTAAGTACGAATTACATTTAAGGACCTTGACAATTCAGTTGAGCACGATTATCTTTTTGTTTAGTTGTAATTTGCGTATTGTTGGGTAATTTTTAATGAGTGGTGAAGGAAAAAGATAATCGGTCTCGAGTTATGTTGTATTGGTTGTTTTAGTAGTAAGAATTTTTGCAAAAACGCAAATTTGTATTGACAGTGGTTTTTTTTCAACCACGCGGTTGTGTATGTAAACATTTGTTTATTATTTTATGCAGGACAATATATATATATATATATATATATATATATATATATATATATATATATATATATATATATTTATCGTTAACTTTTATTCTGTTGTTTATTTAGTCAGTTATGAGATACATTTGTGACGTTTACTTAATTGGTGACCTAGTTTTCCGACAACTTAAATGTAAACTTTGCATATTTTGGTTTTAAGATTAATGAACAACCTGAAAGGTTATATTTGCCAGGTTGATTGCAAAAATTTTCATGTTAGTTTCATTAACACAGTACACTAATGACGGATCAGCTGTTAATTAAAATTTCATTAAGTATAACTAAGAGAGGGAGTTTTAAGAATTTACATATTTACGAATGTCACATACGATTCAAAGGTATCATAAAGGAACAATTATTAAGCCGATGACATTGCCTTTCTTTTGATTAAGAATTTAAAAAAAAGATTAATTATCGACCATTGAATGAAAAACTATTTATTCATTAATAAGTAGAAATTTAACTTTATATGTATACGAGGGATACGTAGAAAATATTCAGTTAACGTGTTATAACTTTGGTATTCTGGATGTACAGGGTACAATCAGGAAGTTTGTGACGACCCGTGTATTTCAGTTTTGTTTTTGTATATCTGTTGGTTACGTGAATGCAGTTGAATTTGAGTGATAAATTTTGTTTTCGAAGTTTTGGTATACGAGGTGTATTCAAAAAGTTTCTAATAACCTGGGTAGTACTAAATATATTTGAGTTTGATTTGAATTGTATTGGACGAGTGTTTGTTGTAGGACCCTCGTGTGAGAGTTTACTGAGTAAGCACAATCCTACTTTCCACAATCAAGTAGGGTTAATTAACACCCAGCTTAAGACAATTATTTTAGCAAAGTTTCGATTGTGGTGGCGCCTAGAGACATATTTTCCCGGACTGAGCTGTTGGAATATCGGTGTAAGGTGTTTGAGCGTATTAATCATTCATTTTACTTATTATTTCGACCACGCCCATCTCCCTGTTAGCTGGCTTGGCAACCCGCTTACATTAGTAAGCATACACGACGCCGGTTTGGACGTGTAACAAAATGCACACTTAACCCTCGGACGGAGTGGTAGGGTATGAGATTCCCATAGTAATATAAAAATATTGATTCCGTAATTATTAGTAGCTCTACGGGCTAGTAGATGGCAGTACCTGTTCATTAATACTTGCGCTGCCGCTTGACAGTGCAACTCCCAGTGTGATTTTGGTTATTACGGAGACAAGTGCTGTCAAAATCATATGAGGTATCCTATACTCCATCACACGTAAAGTGCTACTTTATTCGCCTGACGAATATGTCAATATGTTTTTGAAAAAAAATAAGCTTTTGTGAGTGGGCTTCAGAAAAATTGAACGGAACAGGTACTTTTTTGATGATGTTTTGTTTTGTGACGAATCGAAATTTCCATTATTATTCTCCCGAACAACCACATTGTATAAGGACTATTAGTGAGACAAGGTGGCCCTTGAACGTTTTCGGTGGAACCATAGGAAATATGTAATCGGGCCATATTTTTTTAATGGAATGTTAACTGGAGAAATTTACTTCGTTTTTTTGCAAAATCAAATACCCCATTTAATACGACATTTGCCCAATCCAGTCAAGCAAAGAATGTGGTTCTTGCATCATGGATCTCCAATTCACAACACCGTTTTAGTCAACACATTTATACATAACAGGTTTCCTGACAGGTGGATAGGCAGACCAGGTCCCGTTAAATGGCAACCACGTTCCCAGGGTTAACGAAAGTAGATTTCTTTTTGTGGGGTTACATTGAAAGTCATCTTTATAAAACACCTGCCACAACAGAAGATATGAAACAACGGATAAAAGAAGCTTTCCGAAGTATCGACAACGGCATGTTAAGAAATGTTAGCAGAGCATTTAACAACCGCGTTTATTGTTTAGAAGTAAATGGTGACCATCTTGAGCACTTAATAAAGTGATTGTTCTGTATCGTTTCTTTAGCGAATTGTAATTCATTTAATAATTGTTATAGCATGATTTAGAATAAATTTTCAATTGAACTGACAATTTTTCAATACATATTTTACACTAAAAAAAGTGATACTTGAATCAAAAAGATTAAAATGTGAGGCTGGAGCAAATGTAATCGATGAGTAGAATGGGCCGCCATTTTGTTTTTTGTGACGTCACCTCTGGAACACCTTAGTCGCTATTTTTTTATGACGTCATAGACTCAGCCTATTTTCCACCCCTTTTTTTACTGCTTTATGTCGGGGTTATTTTCAGCCCCTTGGTGGAATTTTCACCCTAATTAGGACCCTTTTGGTTGTATTAAGAGCCTTTTTGACAGTTCAGCCCCTGCAATGTAGGCAAATGCGTGCGCATACAATGTTCTGATTGGTGGTCCTAAAGCCGGCTCCACCCAGCTTCTGAGCTTTGATTAAGGGCTTAATGTTAAATTGTAAGACAGCTATAAGAATTTGTGTTGGGAGTCTGCGCCCTCTTGTCGTGACCCCCCATGGGTAGAAATAGTATAATAAGGGAGCCCTGATGCTAACGTGTAAAACAGCTATAAGAACTTGTGTTATGGTCGCGCCCTCTTGTCGTGGCCCCCTTGTTGCGAAACTTGAATTTGTTTATAAGGCCATCTAGTAGTGTATGGACTAATGAATCAATCTCAATAAAACGAGATCATATCTTACAGGTTGCGGGAACCAGCTTACAATTTAGAAATACTGTTTTGTTTTAATTAATTACAGAATCGGTTATCTTCGGGGAAGTTTGTAGTGGGGAGGGTGGGGACGCCAAAACATCTTCGCATCCGTCGCACGGTTTAGGTTAGATCAATACCCGCGTGCGAGTATTGCCGTAATCTAAACCGTGCGTTTATTAATCTAGCCTAATATTGCACGTGTATCGACCTAACCTAACCTAAATGTGGGGCAGGTATTATGCATAGTATACGGTACTTGTTTCCGTAACCACGCTCTAGTATCTTTCCTTGGGGCATGTTTATAAGTGTAAGCTCCTTTTTTGGCAGAGGTATTTCTGCTAAGATGGCTGCGAAGGCTGTTTCTGCGCCCCCCCCCTGCCGCTCTAAACTTCCCTGAAGATAACCGATCCTATCCGAACATTAATGAGTGCGCCCGCACACAAGACCCAAGGCCGGCAACATGCTCGTTTCTCGCGCGTTTCGCTCTTTAAAGTGCAACCGTCATCGAGTGAGCATTATTATAATGTATTCTCCTATTTATGAGCCAACATCAACGGACATTAGAGATTTTACTGACTTTGTTAGTAAACTATTACAACATAACCGTTCAAGGTGATGATGGAAAGGATGATGTGGATGAGATGAATGTATCTCAAATCCAAGATGATGGTGATGATTCACAGACAAGGAAGAAGGGTGGTGATATAGAGGAGAAGGACGAGTCTCAAAACCATAATAATGATGATAGCGACGAATCACGGTCGCGGAAGAAGAAGAAGACTGATAAAAAATGTGATTAAATAAATGATGTACTGTTTTTTATAATATGTTTTCAAACGCCAAGCTTTCTTTCAATTTTCATTAATAAACTTGTTTTCCTAACGGCGTTCGTACCTGCACTAACAATGCTGCAGTTAATGTGAAAGGACGGTTAGATGGGTAATTACAATAAGTGAGTGACTAGTTTTCTTTTTCACACTATAAGTTAAATGAGGCCGCTATTTTTTGAATTGATTTTTTATGATTAAGTTAAATCAATCTGGTACTTTTTGAATTGTTGTTGTTGGTTGGTTTTAGCAAAGTTTAAGTTAGTCCAACCCGTATTTTTGAACTGTAAGCTGGTTTTCGTCAGCTGTAGGTTATGATTGATTGATTGAGATTGATCTAATTTGATCGAACGTGGTTTGTTTGGGATTGATTTGCTTAATTGATTTGTTTGTTTAAGAAGGAGACGAGGGAGAGACGAACATAATCAACCTCTATTATAGAAAACATCCATTAGTCTTTACACCACTAGATGGCACCACAAGCAAACCCTAATTAGTCCCAGAAACATACCGCTAGGCGGCGCCGCCTCTATTACAGAAAACATTCGATCGTTTAAAAATATATCTCTAAATGGTGCCACAAACAAAACCCTAATTAGTCCTAGTAATACAACACTAGGTGGTGCCACGTTCATTACAGAAAGTATTCATTAGTCGATACACAACTAGATGGCCACACAAATTCAAATTTCGCGACAAGGGGGTCTCGACAGGAGGGCGCGACACAAGTTCCTATACTTGCCTTATGAGATAGAATTAGGGTCCCCTTATTAGAATACTATTTCCAGCCTGCCATGGGGACCACGGCAAGGGGCGAAGGCTCGAGAGCAAGTTCCTATATCTGTATTATTTGATTAACGTTTAAAAATTCCAGGGTCGACCGTTTCTATAAAATATCAATGACACAGGGTCATTTCAAATACGTTGTAATTTATATATGTGATAATATTAGTGGTTCGCTAAATTAATAATAATAGAAAATATCTCAAGAAAAAATAGAAAACGTACTACTGGCTCGAAATCGGTTAAAGATAAATTCAAGAAGGTGATGAATACGGTACAGCTTCTGAGAACGAGGAAGAAGGTTTGAAAGCGTGTCTAGTATTTCCAGGGTCGTGCTGAAAACAGCTAATTTAAAAATAATTGCATGTATTTAAAGTATAATTACCACCGAATGAGCATTATTATTATTATGAACCAGCATCAGGGATATTAAATTGTTTGCGGGTTGTTTGTAAACAATTACAATATAATCCTTCAAGATGAAAAACGATGAGATGAATGAAGTAAAATGTATCTTAAATCTTGATAATAGCGATGACCTATGAAATTTCAAATAAGTTTCGTCACTCTTATTCCGATTAGAAAATTTAAAGATGTTAGTTAGCATGGCTGTTAAATCCCTGCTGATAAAAGCCAATATAAAGTGAAATACATGTGTTTGTGTGTGTGTGTGTGTGTGTGTGTGTGTGTGTGTGTGTGTGTGTGTGTGTCGTGCTGTGCGTGCTGCGTGCGTGCGTGTGCGTGCGTGCGTGCGTGGTGCGTGCGTCGTGCGTGCGTGTGCGTGCGTGCGTGCGTGCGTGCTGTGCGTGCGTGCGTGCGTGCGTGCGTGCGTGCGTGCGTGCGTGCGTGCGTGCGTGCGTGCGTGCGTGCGTGCGTGCGTGCGTGCGTGCGTGCGTGCGTGCGTGCGTGCGTGCGTGCGTGCGTGCGGTGCGTGCGTGCGTGCGTGCGTGCGTGCGTGCGTGCGTGCGTGCGTGCGTGCGTGCGTGCGTGCGTGCGTGCGTGCGTGCGTGCGTGCGTGCGTGCGTGCGTGCGTGCGTGCGTGCGTGCGTGCGTGCGTGCGTGCGTGTGTGTGTGTGTGTGCATGTGTGTGTGTAATTGAACATGCAACTAGATCAGGCATATTTTTTTCGAATGTATAGGTGCTGCCCGCTGAGATAGAGAATCTGCCTGTATAAAAAAGCGCCATTGCATCAGGGTAGAAATGATTATTATTTCACCTAATATTTGATTTAGACCTTCATTTATTTTGCAGCAGCAAAATTTTAAAATATTTGTATACATGTTGACACGATGTCGACGGCTGATTTCTGCTTATATAAATGAAATTGTATAGCTGTTTAATAATAATAACTGCTTTCCATCCTTTATCATATAGGTGAAATATTTTAAATGCATTTTGTAAATAACAAGACATCGTTTTATTTAAATTCATGTAAGGTCGCTCTAAGTAGTCTGCGAAAGGGAAAGGTAAATACGATTTGCAGTAAGTATGATAGAGATATTTAGGTTTGTATATTTACATTCTACAAATTACTTAATGATGGGACAAACCAATAGCCAGTTTTATATCAACTATTCAGTTTTATATCAACTATTCATAAGTAAAAACACAAAACGGGTTCAGTTAACTGTATAAAATATTTCAATATTTAGTTTACTTCTCAAACACAGTTATTATTAGAACAGCTGAAAGAAAAATACATCTGAAGGTAAGCGTATTATTCTTTATATGTATCTTACATGATATTGTTCACAAAAATGCTAATAAAGATTTTAATGTGTTATTATAGAAAGAGGCTATCATAAACCAACAGCATCAGCTCTTACTCCACAGATTGACCTCCACTTGTTTGTTTAGTTAATTAGATAAAGGTGTGTTACGCTATTTTTTAATTAATTAGTAGTATTATGCGGTACGTATTTGTTGGTTTTAAACTTCGTAGTTATGGATTCCCATATAATAATAAACCGTTAAAACCTTTTGTCTTTTATTTCCGTTATAGCAGTTTGGTATTTCGGAACTGTGGCTGATTTTGAGCAAGCAAGCTGCAATTAATTAAATCAAATCAGTATTTTTGAATTGTAAGCTGGTTTCCGCAAACTGTAAGATATGATCTGGTTTTATCGAGATTGATTTAATTTATTGATTGATTGATTGAGATTGATCTGATTGATTGATTGTTTGTTTGATAAAGAGCCGAGAAAAACCGTACATGATCAACTTCTGTTGCAGAAAATTTTCATTAGTCTATACACCACTAGATGGCGCCACAAACAAACAAACCTTAATTAGTCCTAGAAATATACAGCTAGGTGACGCTAACTTTATTCAGAAAAAAATATTCATTAGTCCCTACACCACTAGATATCCCTACAAACAAATTCAAGTTTCGCAACAAGGGGGCCACGACTATAGGGTGCGGACCCTAATACAAGTTGTTATAGCTGCCTTACAGGATAGCATTAAGGCTTAATCAGAGCTCAGAAGTTGGGTGTGGCTAAGAATCAACGATAAACTAATCAGGTAAAAGGGGCTGTCCTTAGTACCACCAATCAGAACATTGTATGCGCACGCATTTGCTTACCTTCAAGGGGTTGAACTGCCAAAGCGGCTTTAAATACAACCAAAAGGGTCCTAATTGGGGGAAAACTCCATCAAGGGGCGGAAAATGGCCCCCGAAAGAAGCCGTCATAAAAGGGGTGGGAAATGGGCTGAGTCTATGACATCAGAAAAAATGGCGTTTAAAGTATACCAGAGGTGACGTCACAAAAAAGCAAAATGGCGGCCATGGTGTCCCCCTTCTACTTCGATGATTACATTTACCACATTCTCTGTGATTACACTTACGCGTACTTGCACTTTTGTGGGGTAAATATAATCACGACTTCATGGTTTTAAAGGTCATAGTTATTAAGATAGATCAAGCGAATTTAGAAATTTTGTAAACTATGGAATGTTGTACCTATACCCTACAGGGTATTCCATTCGAAAATATAAAATTGTGCAAACGTAAAATATTCACTGAACGGATCTACTAGTTGTAGAGACCATATGGTGTATACATAAATTGAAGGGATTTAGTAGCTTTACAAAAGCGTGGAATAATATATAGGGTGTTTCATTAAAAAAGATTAAGTTTTGGCCCTTTAAAATGTGACGATTTCGTGCGTTCATAATAAACACCCTGTGTATGAAACAGCATTTTATCTTGTCCCATACATTTTTTATGCTCTTTGTCTTTGTAACTATATAAACATTTTGCTTAAGATGTTATATGTAAACTGTTATGTAATTCATTTATGAAGAAGCGATTTTCAGTAAATTTTCATATTTTGGCAATAACTTGGCAACGCGGCAAAAGTTTCTCGAGAGAAATTACTGCCGTATGTAGATCGCTATGGTGAGTTAGATCATGCAAAACATACTGCTGATGCCATTAAAAAAAATCTTGTTAAAATGCCTCGACTGGTCAGAGCACCCTGTATATATATATATATATATATATATATATATATATATATATATATATATATATATATATATATATTTATATATTATCCCGTGATCCATAAAATTACAAAATGGCGGCGTTTAATTCTTTGTACATAGGTTATTAGATGTTTATCAAAGTGCAATTTTCAGAAAAAAAGTTATTTAATAAATAAATATCAGTAACTAGCGGATACCTGATTTGAATATTAAGGACACGTTAAATATTGTATAAAACTATGCAGTGTAAGTAAATTTGATATAATTTTGATTAATACAAAGATAAATAATTGAATTAACTCCATACTTGTAACTAATTCAACATTATTACTAAATAAAAAATTATTTAAAAAGCGCATTCATTTTTTAGGAAGTATTTTAGAAATCATACTAGTAACATCAAAATAAGTAGGAATATTATGTAGTAGTAATTTTTGTTTTGTGGTTTATTAATTATCTTTTATATGATAATAATGTTAGAAAAACTGTCAGTTACATCAAACATAAAAAAATGCATCCCACAAGGAAACACAAAAAATATATAATCACCAAACAATATTAAAATTTTACAGTTTTGTAGTAAAGATGACAAATTATATGTTTTGCAGATATTTTAAATATAGAATTATAGTATACATCAAGTCTGCTGTGTTACCTTATTGATTTGTTGCCATAATGTCATAACTACTTATTATTTCAAATAAATAATTACATGAAATAAATTGTGGAATTATATATGTAAAATATTAGTGCTATTGTATTCCTTTTCGTTTGATTTAAAGTTTTCACTCTTTTCACATTATCAAACCTGTCATTATAGTAACAATTTCTACCTTTTTTACAGAATTCAGCGTTTTTGACTGATCTTGAATACAAACACTCAAATTATCCATAAGAGCAGTATTTCTTCTATTGTCAGGGTACTTCCCAAAAAACTCAAATTATTAAACAAGACATTGGCATTTATATTTGTGCCCAAGTCAAAATGTAACTATCTGTTTAGAAACGTAATTAAGTTGTTAGTGTGATTGCTTACTACGAAAAGCCCCTAAATGGTATTTTGAGCAATGTAAATTAAATCTTAGTATTTCAAAATGTATATTTAACATTTACATACCAAACAATTCACCTTTATGCAACAGATGGTCTATTTTAACGATCACTTTGATTGATTGACTGATAAATGTAAATCATACACTAATAACATTAAATGTAAACAAATTCAGATGCTTTAGTTTTTATAACATGTGTGACATCAAATACAACTTGGAGGTCGAAACTGAAATTATGTAGCCTAATTTATAATGTGACATTATTATAATCGAGTTATATTTGGTGTACCTTTTAAGAACACCGTCGAAATGAATTAATAGATAAAAGGACCATTCTGCTCTGAAAAATTTTTAATTTATAAAAATTGAAAATCGACACCTGTACTGTAGAGGAAGTTTAATACAGGAAACTTATCTAAAATTGAATCCTTAAAAAAGTGTCTATCCTTTTTTATGTAAAGTTGTTTTCCAAATATTAGCAAACTGTATTACTTTAGAAATTGGACTTTATTGTCACTCTACACAAAACAGATGGCGTATCTAAAGCTAAATTATCAAAAAAAGACGAATGGATCAATGCAGTTAACAACTCGGGAACATTGTCATCTATGAATCCGTGACGTCATTCATATACACCATGATATAACCTCACAATCCTCACATTTAAGATTTTATTTTCGTTTCTTCATGTTTTCTCGGAGTGCCTTCCGGTCAAACTTCGGGAGGTTGCCATTGCTTGCAATTTCATTGTCTTATCTGGAGCATGCTCCGCACCGAGAAAATGTTCCCCGTTCACTGTAAAACATATTTCCGACGATGAGGGTCTCCAGGCGTCCGAACTATACCGGCGAATCTATTAAATAAATCTGGACTTCATTCTGTTATCATATGTCTGCATTACCTACCGACATAGGTTTATCTGCCGTCCGAACAGATACTCCTAGGAGTACCTAACTCAAAACTAGGTCTACCTGACATTGTACATAAATCCTAGGTCTAAGTAGTTACCACTATGGTTTCCTAGATAAGGGGTATTACCTGTAATCTACAGTGCGGTCATTTAATGTGGAAACTTGGAAATACTAGTTTCTGTGATAATTTTCTGAAAAAATCCTAAGACACGTTGATTTTATTTTTTAATGCGCACATTTTGACTCACCGGAATCTTTTTTCTCGCCATATTTAAAAGAGCTATGACATCATCGCAACTTTTTTTAAATAGCAAAAATATGTTTTTTCATCAGATAGGCGGTGAAATTCTAAAAATGACGATGTGCACACTATGATTTATTGGTCCACAATTATTTAAACAAAATATTTCCAAACAGATGGATTGGAAGTTTAGTAAGAATTGTAACTTGTTGAGCTATACCGTGGTGCATCTTACCTTTTAAATATTCCAATCATACACCCCTAATTTTTTTTGTTATATTATTACCGTGTTTTTCGTGGTGGTTCCTTCCCAATTTAGCACGTTAACGGGTTGAACCATCATTGCGCAAAGCTCGTTAATTCTAATTTGAGTAGTTTCATTGTATGTCTGTCCCACACGATGCTACCTACACTTAATCTCATCCAATCCTATCTTATTCACATAACACGGCATAGGTACCACTAGACGGCCAATTCTCTTTATCAAATTTGAGTTTTGCGAGGAATTAAATATCAGACTTCTAAATAAATCATAATGTTTTAATTATTGCTCGGAAAGTCGGGATCAGGATTAAAGACTGTCACCGCTATGTGAATAAACCTAAGAATAAATCTTAGCATGTCATAACAAATTTATTCTGTTATAATAATATGAAATAAAACAAACTCTAAAAAGTATACAAAAAATAAATAAATCTGATTAAATATTGAATTAGATAAATGTACTGGAAACTAAAAATCATTCTGGTGGTCCCGCTGTGGAAACACTATCGGATTCCGCTGGCTGGTAAATTAGGCTCGCCCTATATGGGCAGTACTGTAAAATATGTAATTAAACAGCTGTTTTAGTAATGCGTGAAATTTTCATTACTAAAAAGGTTAATTATAGTGAACAGGCTTACAAAGGAATTATTTACATGTGAATGTAAATTTACATTTGTATGCAAGTTAGTGTGCTGATCATAATCAGCTATCGGGTATTAATTATTTATTTCAATTAAATGAATTGAACTCAGGTCAGTAATTATATTATTATATTATATTACATGACTCATGAATAAAATCATGAATTCGGTAATTAGTGCGGTTATCTGGAATGCTGGTAATAGGGAAAATATATGCGTATTAACAGGATATTCCGATTGGTACTTAGGGAACTGTAAAACCGTCTTCGGAATCAAAACTGCCACCAACGTTTAAAGGGTTAATATCGTTAAGGGAACCTTCTAAGTAGAAGTAGCTAATTATTCAGGGCCTAACCTCCATCTAATTAAGTACTTCTCTTGGCTAACCATCATTCAGTACCCACCTCGGGGCGTGGGTACCACCAAGAGCATAGTATGAATGGACGTGTTTTTCTCTTTTGTGAAGGGGTCTTATAGCGGAAAAGGGATTATTCGTAGCTTCGAAATAGCTAGTTTTTCTGGGGCATCACCTCCGGCAAACTAAGCACTTACCCTTTTCACTTTTATGCACCTTTCTCGGGGATTTTGACCACCAAGAATGTTGTATATAGAAGTGTGCGTAGATAAGTAAATACGGGATGCAGGTCAGTTCAATAATATGAGAAAGGGTAAGCGATACTGGCCAGGTTTACTGGTCTGGTTGTGGTGCTCGTAATTCTGGCTAGAATACTGGTCTGGAAATACTGGTCAGGATAAGAATACAGGTGCATGATTATACGAGATACTGGGCAGGATTTTAGTTACGCTAGTAGTTATTTATCAGGATACAGGTCAGGCTACTAGTTGCTGGCCAGGGTCGTCCGGCTGCGGGACAAGATAGCAGTACAGGTACAGGGTAAAATATATTATAGGAAGTTTGTGAAGGGAGAAGGTTAGGGAAGAAGTGTAAGAGCAGGAGATGCAATAGTAATAAGTAATAAGGAAGTAATAAGTAATGCGGGCGTTCTGGTATTTTTAGGTAAATTGGATGGAGTGTGATATCATTTATTAACAATGAAAAAACAGTTGTGGAAAGAAATACGAAATAAGATTTGGTAGGAAATATTTACTAATATAGGAAAATTTACAGTAACGATTTTCAGGATCATTATAATCTCTTATTTCTGATTGCTGACATATGTGTTTTAACATGCACTATTAAGTCGCATTTTTCTTGAAATTAATTCCATAATCGTAACATTCGTACGAACATGACAAAACTGATATTAGCAATGCACCCTCTTTATTTATGGAATTATGCATAACATTTGCATGTCTTTTTAAACATTTATTGGACATAATAACTCTTTGAGCACTGCCTGCAATAGTGCCTTGAAGCAGTTTCGTATTTGTGGCCCTTGAGGTGATGCTGGAGGTTTCGTTTATTCTTAAATATATTACTGCATTGCTCATTTTCATAACACGATTCAACAATAAGTTGATGCCATTCGTGGTCATGTTTATTTAAAGCTTTTTAAGAAGAATAGCACCTCCCACTGTAAACACCGCACTTGAACTTTTTTATCTTAGAAAAAAAACACAATCTATCCGAAAATGAAGTGTATAACGACCAAACTCCAAACTCATTTAATACTTTAGGTGATATAAAGCTTCGCGTCTGTATAAATAACAATTATTGTAATCCTCATGTGCACGCTGGTACTTTAATAAACGAATGCAACCATAGCACACTTTTCCTCTAGTGTACAATTTAGTCTGAAAGAATGTTCTAACGATTTTACAAAGGAGTTATGTTAAACAAGCAACGCAAGTCTAAAGTATTTCATATGTAACTCATAAAAAGTTAAATAAACCTTAGGAATTTATTTTGAATTTGCTAAACGTAAAATGTACTTCACCATATTACAACATACTTCAAAACAGTAATTTATTTCTAAATACACCAGCTTGTTACCTTTAACACTAATTAGTGGTAGTATATATTAACATTAAAAAAATTATAGTAACCCCGTCAAGATTACTATTGCATTACATCACAGATAACTAAAACACAAGACATTTAAGTTCCATCCCATTATGTACTCATAAATGTTTCCTAGACAACACGCAACAAGCATCACATTAAAAGGAAGAGCAAAAACGTTTCATGCAAATTGGATGTACGTTATCAAAGTCTAAACCTTCATATATGGGTACACTCCCCCCCCGTATTTAGTATAGTATGATTTATTCAGTATGTATATTGACACATATCTCTAGAAGTATTTTAATTGGTTTGAACCGGAATTTAGTAATCATTTATTATTTTACAAGTGAATTGAATATTATTATCTATTAATCATATACATGTACTTACACATTATTTAAATATAAAAGTTATATATTGATTAAAGGGTATTTCCATTCTGTAACAATATTGTAACCCATAAATCTATTATATTGTGAAGCTAATTAAATTTAACGTCAGAGAATGCTTTGGAACGTGCAACATGCGTCTTTATGCTGTTTCAATATCGTCAGTGTTTGCGTGCGCTATTTTAGATATAATAAACATGTGTGACACTTCACCGAATCCATCAATTCCAACATGGCTTCGGAATATGTATAGGGTGATCGATTTAACTAGAGAAATGTGTTATTCTGTGAAACGACTGAAAAAAATAAATTATTTAAGCAAGCGTTCTGCAACATAGATTATTCGTTATGTCGCCGCAAAAATCTCCTAATTTTGAATATTTTTTCTATGTAACATTTTTTGTATTTCCATTATTTATAAAGTTGTGGGCAGTTCTGTAAAGTATCAATTACTAAGTTTTATTTACTATTTAAACTATTAATATCAAAACTGTGAATACAATAATTGAGTAAGCAGAAAGAGAACAAATACGTAAACATAATAACAAAATTAAATAACGTGAAAACTCAATGATTTCAGAAGTATTCCAAATGAGGGCCATTGGTATTTAAACCTAATTCAACGTTTTCGCAGTTCATGGGTCGTTACTTATCTTAAAACATTTTCACGTATTTCCGTACCTGCAGCAGTAATCTTTTGTTTCAAATGGTCAAACAGCAATGTTCGCCAAAATAAACAGCACCGAAAACAATAACGTGATGAAATTTTTTAATTTTTATAATTTACATGTTCAAAATGAGCACCATTATGGCGTAAACAAGCTTCATTTTTGCAGATCATTGCACATATTCATAAATAGTGGTTGACGCAGTTGTTGGAAACAAGTTATTACTGTTTGTCACAGTTCTGCAATATCTACAGGTACAATGTCAGAGCGGAATACTGACTCTTCCTTCATACCCCAAACTCGTTCCACGGAAATTATTCTGTTTCCAAAATGCTCCCGGAGAAGTTCTATCGAGCGTCTGGCTCTATGGCTCGTGGTGCCATCCTGTTGAAACCATTGCGTGTTCGACTGTAGATTTCGTGCGCGGCAAAAATTTCTTAAATCTCTCACAAAAGGTATGATAATGTTCTGCCTGTAACGCTCTTCATTAACAGTAACTGTGTGTTGATTCCCGTCATCAACAAAATAAGGACCTATTGTACCGTGCCCCGATACAGCACACCAAATCGTAACTCGCGCACTGTAAAGTGGTTTTTCTACAACGAAAATAAGAGCGTTCAATTCCAAGAGATCGAGTTGTTTGTCTATATATAGCCATTTAGATGAACACGATTTCGTCTGAAAACTAAACATTGTTCAAGAAATCGGCATCTTCGTATACTAGGCTCAACACATTAAACTTTTCTTGAACGTTTGCCCACAGCGTTTAGTCGTTGTCCAGTTCGAACACGATATAATGTTTTGAAAACAGTTTCTAATCCTAATCTTCATGTCTTCCTTTGTTGTAGGTGGTATTTTATAAACCTGCTCTTTGATGTACCCCCATATGCTAAAGTCCATTTAAGTAAGATCTGGGGATCTAGCAGGCCAAGCAACAGGCCCTCCCCTCCCAATCCAACATTCTGGATACCTAGCATTCAAAAAAGTTATTATCGGAACTGTGTGATGTACTGGGGCCCCATCATGAAGAAACCACATTTCTGGTTGCGTATCCTGTGGCACTTGACGCAACAAATTAGGTAGATGGTTTTGCAGAAAGTCTAAGTATACGTCCCCTGTTACTCGTTGATCAAAAAAATATGGTCCAATTACATGATTACCGACAATACCTCCCCAAACATTTAAAGACCATCTCGTTTGAGAAGTATATCTTACAAAATGTGGATTTTCGGTAGAATAGTAATGAAAATTGTGTCTGTTTACACTTCCGTTTCTTTGAAATGTGGCCTCATCTGTAAATAAAATCAAATGAACAAAATTTCTTTGTTGGTTTATTTTGTTTTGAGCCCATTGACAAAATTCCAGTCGTCTTTGATGCTCTTCAGAAACCAACTCTTGAAGTAGTTGAGTGTTGGGGTGCATTTTTTGAACAGTTTTGTGATCGGGAGGGTTCCCGCAGGGACCGGGTCCGAGGATCACGGTGACGACCATTATGCATCTAAGATGCATGATGGGCCTCATGAAGGAGGCTATCATCCGCCATCACTTAATTACGCGCGTAATATAATGAAGCACAGCACCGCTTGAATGATATTTTTTCTTTAGAGAACAAAAAATTCGGCGTGGTATAGTTCAAACATTCTGATCGTAAGTTTCTGAATTCCAATCTATTTATAAATCTCCCAATGGCAGTAACTTTTCTCAATCCTGGGAAATCTTAATACGCATAACTATGATTATCTTCAATTTCTATCTACCATTAATCCAGCTGTTTATAGTGCAGAACCATTTGCTATTTTAAATGGTCTCACACAAACGATTTCCGAACCCTGATAGCTCTAACCATACTCTACACCTTCTACGCACCTTTCTTACATCAAACTCACTTGTTTATAACACATCAGTTCTTTCGCCCATAGATTTATCTGATCAGTGTTTAATAGAAATAACTTCGACTACCCCAAATTCTTCTGTTGCTCACAATCTGATAAAACCTTGTGGTGCTTTAAGTCAGCTAAATGGAGAGATCTACAGGATTTTTTTTAACCTTCCCATGGTGTTAATAATGTCTTAAGTCGTCCACACTTATATGTTCCCAAAAGCAAAATTGTTTAGCTCTTTGTCGTTCATAACCCTGTTTAAATAGGGGGGTTGTGCTGATGCAATATTATTTAAAAATAAGCTTTATACCAAATGGAAATCCAAAAAATGAACAAGCTTTGGAGCTAGATGCACCGGCAACAGTGTTATCACTAAATTCAAAAATTTAAAAGATCAAGAATGCAATACACCAGCTACATGTCATTTAGGTAGTTGTAAATTTTTCCTTCAATGACATCCTATCAGGAATCTGTATTAGCTAATTATGTAAATAAAGCAAAACGTTTTGTGGGTTTATTTGCATCAAACTTACATTTTAATTATTTTGAAAAAGATATTCCACTATCGAACTGTTCATACGCTATGAAACTAATTCATTTTCTATACAAGTTCCTGGAATCGATTTTCAGTCGGCTTCATTGCTATAAAGCGACTGTCTCAGATGGTTTTCCGGCTATTATATAAAAAAATTCTCCCAAGAACTAGAACCACTCTTATCTAAAATTTCTTTCATTTATATGTTTTCTATCAAATACTTTTCATCGTGGAAGTTAGCAAATGTTCAACCTATTCCCACAGGTGATAATACCAACTACTTTAACTACTGACCAACTTTCATTGTTCTCGTTTTCATGGAAAAAGTAATCAAACAACTACTTTCATTCCTTCAGTCTAACAAACCCCCTAGTGACCAATGTGGTATTATACAGAGTTGTTCAACAGGTAATCTTGTTAACATGTGACTCAAATTGGTAAAAATACATTAGATAGGTAATCTGAAATAGGTGTAGTCGCTTAAGATAATTCAAAAGCATTTGAACAAGTATGGCATAAATGTTTACTTACCAAACTCTCCTCGCTTGTGTTAAATCATATGCTGTTCAATTGGCTTTCCAGTTTGCTGTGTGTCCGCCAAACCCTTTCCCCTATATATAAAGTCCAAATTCGACCATATATAGAATATAATTCTCACCTCTGAGTTGTCCTCCTCAATGCGTTCTCAATATCGTTGAGAGCATAGAAGATTAGCTCCAACTCTGTCTTTGTGCTATCGGTATTGCAACGGCTATTGTACTATTGAGTTACATTATTTAATGCTATCTAGGATTTCCTTTGTAAGAGAAACTGGGTTGGCTCATTCACATCGTAAATATGCAGTACTAATTTTAAGTTGTACAAAACGAGCATATCCACATTCTTTTACAATGCTTCTAAGCACTGGAATTGATCTTCATAGTTCCTGCTCTCTTCTCACTTATGACACGAATACAATTAGGGTAGCCGTTCGTAGGTATATTTTAGCAATCTAAAATCCCTATGCACTGTCCTAAAGTAATTTAAGTACTTTAGGTTTTCCTATAGTAATGAAATTTTAAAAATATAATGTTTAGCAATATATGATTTAGTTCACTAAAATAGAATACAATAATTTTTGTGATTTATTTCATATGAAAGCTACATACATCGTAAAGCCCTTCTAGTCCTTACGTGTCTTTCAATATGTACAAAATGAAGTTAGTAATGTCGTAATTACATCAACTGGGTGTATGTATATCCTTTGGTTTTACGGACTCGTACTATATCGCCCACGCCATAAAGATCCTTATTGAGTGTTTTTATAATAAGTGTAAGACTTTACATTCGTACCTTTATCGACATGATTCGGCTTTATTTCGGTAGTTGTTTACGATTGTTATAATCCTGTAATGTCCTTTCTTACAATTTTTATATTTGCCGCGGCTAAACTGCAATCGGTCTTTGTATTTAAAACTAAAGAGGGGTGTGGGTTCGTCGGTATCTTTAATCTTAGCTCTACACTGTCCACATGAAATAATTAAAATAAAACGGTTTAAAAATATATTATCCTATTATATTTACACATCTAATCTATTCACACTTATTCTAACAACAACTAACCTAAACTGTAACAATACTGAAATAACTGGATGTCCTACTGGAGATGGCGGCGTCCTTCCTTCCCCTCGCTCAATGCGACTGCTTATTCCGGTCGAAATCGCTTCTGTAAAATAGATTTTAGTACTCCCTAGTTACACTCAATGATGACCGTAATATTTAAATGATTAATAACGTTATGTTTAATTAATTATTTATACTGGATACGGCCCTGTCTATAAAAGAAAAGAATTTATAAACAAACTACTGGTTATTCAAAACGAGGGTTGCGCGAATGTAGGTCACTAGTGAAAATCGATATCCCGAGTTCACGTGTGGTACGCAGGACTGTTGTACTGGTCTAACTGCGTGCGGCTCTTTACCTTTAGTAATTTTTGGGAGACGGACAAGCGCGTATGCTTCGTGAAGTAATTTTACTTCGCGATGTATTATGCTTAAAATATGACTTCTTCAGAGGTTTATCTTTGCATTAAATTTAGACTAGGCGGATTATACACGTTTGGTTGTATAATTAATATTATTCAAACGTTATCTACTGGGCGGTGAGTTTATGGTGGTGATTTCTTTTATGCAAATGAAAGAAATCTCACGTAGATACAATCGACGTTCCTTAATGGTATGCCCACAAAACGCGTATTTATAAAAGGCGGTTTTTATACTTGCGGAATAAGCTGGTGGAAAACAATTAATTGATTGCTTTCTTGAAATTCGTTTACTAAGCGCGTGGTCAGCGATGGACGGTTTTCGGCTATGACAGGCCTTTGACGGATACTCTACGTTTAATGCGTTTGTGATTATAGGCACTTCGGTCTTTCTCCAGCGAGCTAGTGAATTCAGGTGTTTAGAATGTAAGTGAGCGTAAATGAGGAAAGCTGCAGGTCTATACAGTCCTACTTAGCTCTCGTCGTCAGGTATATGTCAGCGTGGTTTGTGAGCACTCCCGGCTACCTCGTGGCGTTTGCCCGTAGCGGCCTGGGGGTTGTGGGTGTGTGCTGGTACTCCCGGCTACCTCGTGGTTTTTGCCCGTAGCGGCCTGGGGGTTGTGTGTGTGTGCTGGTACTCCCGGCTACCTCGTGGTTTTTGCCCGTAGCGGCCTGGGGGTTGTGTGTGTGTGCTGGTACTCCCGGCTACCTCGTGGTTTTTGCCCGTAGCGGCCTGGGGGTTGTGTGTGTGCTGGTATGTATGTTTGTGCTTTTAATTACTCCACAGACTTACGTGTCGTTAGTCACAAAGAGCTATTTACGGAAGGGTCGCGGCGTACGTTCGCACCTACGGTGCTCTAAACTCGCGGTGGCTATCACTAGGTTTGCGGCGATTTACTTTCCAAACAACCGTCACGTGCAGGTTCTCTGGAATCGGAGTTAGTCGACCGGACTAACTAATACAGGAGCTGGTGAAACTAACTACCTACTTCTCGGCGGCGGGATGCGTTCAAGTAGCGCGACGGAACTCTTCTACGGCGGCTGGTCGGTCACGGTTACGGCTATACTTCTCGGCGGCGGGATGCGTTTACGGGGCGCGTGTTTAAATACCGATAGATAGATAGATATATTACTATTAATCATTAAAATAATATGCGCGTCGCGGTTTTTATAGAGGATCCTCTGTCGGCGGCGGTAGCTTCTGTTTGGGGGAATCCTACTTTTAATTGGCGGAGATTACTCTGACGTATAAAACTTTCGATGTTTTATGAAATCCACGTTGGAGTGGGAACAAATTAATTATTATTGTGCAATCAAACGAAATAATGCACTATATGGACGTGACTGAGTAATACGGAATACTAAGAAATATTAGCTGAAGTTTTGCAGGTGTTTTAAATACTAAGAAAGCTTACATCATTTCTTTTACGAGGGCGGATTGTTAAGTAAATAATTAATTAATTAAAAAAATTTTGAAGTAATGACTTGCGGTTCGTTACATACCACCCTCTCTTCCTCAAACTCCGTTCTCTTAACCTTGATTCTTCCTCCCTCCGGCAGGCAGATGGTGACGCGACGTCGATTCCGTTTCCGGCGGCGGATGGCGGTGCGCGAGGTCGGTAAGGTCGGGGGCGGCATCAATACTTCGGGCCTAATCTCATGAATGCTTAAGATTTTAATGCGTCCCGTCACTTCTTCGGTTTCTCGGAGGTGTGTGGGCGTTTCGGGTGTTCGCGGCCTTCCGTCCGCGTGCAGTCGCGGCGGCGAAAATTCCCATGCACCCTCCATTTTAGTCGGGCTCGCGGGCGGCGTTGTAGGTTCGGATGTCGTGGATGGCTTTTGTACGGGCGAGCGGTCTCTTAGGGGTGATCCATGTCGTGTCACGAAGGCGGCGGGAAGACCTTCTGTCCCAGGCTGGCGATAATACTCGGGCAGCCATGGAGTAATGCGGCGTCGGTTTTTCTTAATTCTTGTTTGCACGGGTGCCATTGTACATAAGATATCAGTCCTAGGTAGATTTTGGTCTTTTATATGATATTGAAAGC
The DNA here is from genome assembly GCA_036346205.1 of Vesta saturnalis. Lineage (NCBI taxonomy): Eukaryota > Metazoa > Arthropoda > Insecta > Coleoptera > Lampyridae > Vesta > Vesta saturnalis. The sequence continues at coordinate 291,657 of JARFJB010001911.1, forward strand.
GCGCGTAGTTGATAGCCGTTAACGTTGGGTTATTTTCATTGGTTACTGGATTCGTCTGATTAGCGACGTCAGAGGCGTTCTTCAAATCTTTAACGTGCGCTACTCCCGCGCTTTTCCTACTGCCGGGTTCTCGGAGTTCAACAATAACCGGCGATCTTACTTTATAAATTAGGTAAGGTCCGTCGTATTTTTCTGCTAATTTCGATGTAAATTCTTTCGCTTTACTTGAGAGATGGCGGGTTTTCCGGTAAACAAGATCTCCTTCTCGGGGGTGGTAGGCTCTATGGCGTAGGTTGTAGTGCTTCCGCTGAATCTCAAAATTCTTTGATAAAGCGTCTCTGGCTAATTCTTGCAGGTCTTTTAGATATCGCATGTGCTGTTCCTGTTCCTCGGCGGTGACGTTGGTGTCGGTTGGCGGCAGCTGTTGTTGTGCGTCCCAGGCGCACGGGGGGTCCAATTCTCTTCCTAAATTAAGTAGAGCGGGGGAGAATCCTGTGGCTCCATGTTGGACAGTATTAATCGCAAACGCGATTTCCGGGAGATATAGATCCCATTCTTTTTGCTTGCCTCCGGTAAATTGAGCCACCATCGTTCCTATGACCTTATTGGTCCTTTCTACTGGATTTGCATGCGGTGAATAGGGAGGTGTCAATCGGTTTCGAATTCCATGATCCTGTAGAAACTTACGGAATAGTCGGCTAGTGTACTGGGGACCGTTGTCGGAAATTAAGTTCTTGGGACAGCTATACGATAGATAACCTGTTCCCGCAAAACTTGAATTATTGGCGGACTGGTAGCGTTTCGAAGGGGTTTTATCTCTACCCATTTGGTTAGACGGTCCTGGAAAACTAATATAAAATTATGCCCCTTCTTACTGCGAGGTAACGGTCCGATAAGGTCTGTGCTGACGTTATTCCACGGATGTCCTGGTTGTGAGAAGTACATTTCTCCCGGCGGTTTCTGGGTCGGTCCTTTGTAGGTCTGACAACTTCGGCATGCTTTTATATAGGTGATTACATCGCGTTTGATGGTCGGCCAGTAATACTTTCGGTAAATGCGACAAAGGGTCTTAGCAATTCCTAGGTGTCCGGCGGTGGGTGCATCGTGACATTCTTGAAGAATCTCCTGGCGCTTATCCTGGGGCACGCATTTCTTCCAGCTGGGGTGACTTCCCATCTCTTTTTTCCGGTGTCGGGTCCGGGAAGGAACGATATAATAGTCCACTCTCTACCTTATATCTCGGGTGTTGTGCGGGATGTGCCTGCGTTTGTTGTATCAGGTGTTGATACCAGGGGCATGTTGCTTCTTCGATTTCTTCAACTTCCAATGGAGATAATTCGGGACTGGTCTCGGCTGTTTCGTGGAGACGAGAAAGGGCGTCTGCGACGTGGTTTAACGTTCCCTTTCGGTATTCAATTTGGAAATCAAACTGTTGTAGTTCCATTATCCATCGGGCTAGTCTGGAGGTCGGTTTCTCTAAGGTGCGGAGCCATTTAAGACTTCGGTGGTCTGTTAGCACCGTAAACTGATATCCCTCTAGGTAGCCTTTCAACTTTTGAATGGCCCACACCACGGCCAGGCATTCTTGCTCAATGGTTGAGTAATTTTTCTCGGCGGGATTCAACGCTCGGCTGATGTATGCGATGACTTTTTCGTCGGGGGATTGCCCTTGTGTTAGAACAGCTCCAATTCCGGAAGTACTTGCATCAGTTTGCAATACAAAAGGCTGGGTGAAGTCCGGGCAAGCAAGTACAGGTGGGGCGGTCAAGGCTTCTTTGATAGCGGTGAAAGCGTGGTCTTGTTTCTCGGTCCATTGATATTTAGCCTTTTTCTTTAACAATTCCGTGAGTGGCTGGCTTAATTGGGCGAAACCGCTAACGTACTTTCTGTACCACGACGCAAGCCCTAGGAATTGACGCAATTGTTTGACGGTACGGGGGGCGGGTATCTGGGTAATTGCACTAACCTTCTCTGGGTCTGGTAGAATCCCTTGGGTCGTAATAAGGTGTCCCAAGTATTTGAGCTGCGTCTGACAGAACCGGCATTTGTCAGGTTGTAACTGCAGGCCATTGCGACGGAGTCGTCGGAATACTTCCTGGAGATTGCGTAGGTGGTCCTGGAAGGTTTCTCCTAGCACGATAATATCGTCCAGATAGACGAAGGCTCGTCCGACCATCTCGGGGCCGATAATAGTGTCCAAGAACCGTTGAAACGTGGCCGGGGCAGAGTGCAGTCCAAACGGGAGAACTTTAAATTGGAACAGTCCTCTCCCGGGCACGGTGAATGCTGTTATTGGTTTACTCGGTTGGTCCAGGAATTTGCCAATATCCTTGCTTGAGATCTAATGTGCTGACATAGCTCGCTCCTCTCAACTGGTCTAATATACCTTGGATGTAAGGTAGCGGATACGCGTCTTTAATGGTAACTTGGTTGACCTTTCTGTAGTCGATACAGAAGCGATAAGCTCCGGCCGGTTTCTTGACTAATACGATCGGTGAGCTCCATGGACTGTGGGACGGTTCTATAATGTCCGCAGCCAACATCTGATCTACTTCTTAGTTGATGATCTCTTGCATAACTGGGTTGCGTGGGTAATATCGTTGTTTAATGGGACGGGCATCAGGTGCAAGGGTAATCTTATGTACAACGTTACGGGCTTTCCCGCTAACATGGGGGAATTTCCCCATCTCCTCTTCCAAGAAGGTGTTCAACTGGGTTAACTGGTCTTTGTCAGGTCCGTGGATTCCACTTATCCCTCCATTTGCGGACTCCTGTAACGGTATGCGGGTTCCGGCAATTTCGATCTGTTTGCTATGCAGGTGTAGTGTAGCTTGCACATATTCTAGGAAATCTAATCCGAGTACTACGTCGGTGGATAACTGGGGCATGTAATATCCTGGTATCTGGAATACTTGCTTTTCTACGGTGGCAGGAAAAATATATAACCCTTTAGTTTCGGCTAGTGAGCTATCGGCTAGGCGTACGGTTGCACAACGTTGTGTACAGGGATGTACTCGGTTCCTTCTCAAAAGGTTCTTTACCTTTTCTCCTACATAGGTGCGGAAGCTCCGGTGTCTATCAGGGCGTTTATACTGGTTGTAAATACTCCAATTTTCAGGAATAAACGGTCATCGGTGATGCGGGAAGTCAAAGGGGTTGTTTTCCGGGTGGTGAAAGTTTTCACTGTCTGTAACCAGGCAGACCATTCGTGGGCGGGTGTAATTTTTCCAGGTTTCTGGGCCGGGGAAGTTAAAGGTTCCTGGGGTATCTCTACCGGCGCGTGAAGTTTTCCGACCGCGGGCACGGACAATCGCGAGATAAGACGTTCTCTTTTCTGCATCTGGAGCAAAAAGCTTTAAACGGTCCTTTGCACTTTTCTCTAGTATGGCCGGTCTGTCCACATCTCCAACAGACGGTGGTGGTTCGGTTGGACGCGACAGGATTCGGAGCGGTGTTCGTTCTCTTTTCCTCTGCGTGTCTAGGTGCCGGTGTTTCTTGAGTGGGAGTGAATCCGCTGAAATGTACCTTCGGTCGACTAGGACTGGTAGACGGTGAGTGTCCTCTAGGTGGTAACATTTCAAATTGCGTGGCCAATTCGAGGAGTTCGGATAGATTAGTAAAATCTCGTTGACGGATGTAATATTTGTACTCAACGCGTAGGTTATCATACACTCGCTGTAGCTGAGCGTCTCGGGACATGTCACCATGCCGACGAATAAGGGTGAGAATTGCGGTAACGTATTCTGCAGCCTTTTCTCGGGATTTTTGTAGTCGGTTCCGGATTTCTTCTTCTAACTGGAATTGGTGTCGTGGCGGTAAGAATTGTGTTTTAAAGCTGGTGACAAAGTCATGCCAAGTCGTCCATGATCGTTGGTTATTCCGGTACCACAGTAATGTGTTTTCCTTCAACAACTCAGGAAATGCTACCAACAAGTCACAATCCGCGATGTTATAACAGGATTGTAACTCACCTAATCTTTCTAAGAATGATATCGGATCACTTATTCCATCATATTTTATGCCCCATTTGCGAATTCTGTCGCAAATGTCTGCTCTTCGGGTGCCGGTTACGTCTGAGTTTCCTGGTGCTGAAGACGGTAGCTGTGCAGTGTATTGTACAGTTTCTGGTATCATGACGGTTACTTGACCTTCTCCCGTACGTAGATATCTAATGATCCTGGTTCGCAGTGTGTCTACATTTCCTCCTGTGTCCAGTTTGTATTTTTCGGCTTCCCCTACTAACTCCTCTTTCTTCAGATGATATATCCATCCTACTCGTTTGTCGGTTTCTTCTCCGGTCTTTGTAGTACTCATTCTGTAACAGATTGATTATTTAATCTGGAAAGAAATGAATTATTTTCCGGTGCGTCTGGTTGTCCTCGGAATCTGTAACAGGAATTATTCAATGTGTTCAGTGTTAGTGTGCTATTTTATGTACGCCCCACGTTGGGCGCCATTTTATGTAAGGTCCTTTCTTACAATTTTTATATTTGCCGCGGCTAAACTGCAATCGGTCTTTGTATTTAAAACTAAAGAGGGGTGTGGGTTCGTCGGTATCTTTAATCTTAGCTCTACACTGTCCACATGAAATAATTAAAATAAAACGGTTTAAAAATATATTATCCTATTATATTTACACATCTAATCTATTCACACTTATTCTAACAACAACTAACCTAAACTGTAACAATACTGAAATAACTGGATGTCCTACTGGAGATGGCGGCGTCCTTCCTTCCCCTCGCTCAATGCGACTGCTTATTCCGGTCGAAATCGCTTCTGTAAAATAGATTTTAGTACTCCCTAGTTACACTCAATGATGACCGTAATATTTAAATGATTAATAACGTTATGTTTAATTAATTATTTATACTGGATACGGCCCTGTCTATAAAAGAAAAGAATTTATAAACAAACTACTGGTTATTCAAAACGAGGGTTGCGCGAATGTAGGTCACTAGTGAAAATCGATATCCCGAGTTCACGTGTGGTACGCAGGACTGTTGTACTGGTCTAACTGCGTGCGGCTCTTTACCTTTAGTAATTTTTGGGAGACGGACAAGCGCGTATGCTTCGTGAAGTAATTTTACTTCGCGATGTATTATGCTTAAAATATGACTTCTTCAGAGGTTTATCTTTGCATTAAATTTAGACTAGGCGGATTATACACGTTTGGTTGTATAATTAATATTATTCAAACGTTATCTACTGGGCGGTGAGTTTATGGTGGTGATTTCTTTTATGCAAATGAAAGAAATCTCACGTAGATACAATCGACGTTCCTTAATGGTATGCCCACAAAACGCGTATTTATAAAAGGCGGTTTTATACTTGCGAAATAAGCTGGTGGAAAACAATTAATTGATTGCTTTCTTGAAATTCGTTTACTAAGCGCGTGGTCAGCGATGGACGGTTTTCGGCTATGACAGGCCTTTGACGGATACTCTACGTTTAATGCGTTTGTGATTATAGGCACTTCGGTCTTTCTCCAGCGAGCTAGTGAATTCAGGTGTTTAGAATGTAAGTGAGCGTAAATGAGGAAAGCTGCAGGTCTATACAGTCCTACTTAGCTCTCGTCGTCAGGTATATGTCAGCGTGGTTTGTGAGCACTCCCGGCTACCTCGTGGCGTTTGCCCGTAGCGGCCTGGGGGTTGTGGGTGTGTGCTGGTACTCCCGGCTACCTCGTGGTTTTTGCCCGTAGCGGCCTGGGGGTTGTGTGTGTGTGTGCTGGTACTCCCGGCTACCTCGTGGTTTTTGCCCGTAGCGGCCTGGGGGTTGTGTGTGTGTGCTGGTACTCCCGGCTACCTCGTGGTTTTTGCCCGTAGCGGCCTGGGGGTTGTGTGTGTGTGCTGGTATGTATGTTTGTGCTTTTAATTACTCCACAGACTTACGTGTCGTTAGTCACAAAGAGCTATTTACGGAAGGGTCGCGGCGTACGTTCGCACCTACGGTGCTCTAAACTCGCGGTGGCTATCACTAGGTTTGCGGCGATTTACTTTCCAAACAACCGTCACGTGCAGGTTCTCTGGAATCGGAGTTAGTCGACCGGACTAACTAATACAGGAGCTGGTGAAACTAACTACCTACTTCTCGGCGGCGGGATGCGTTCAAGTGGCGCGACGGAACTCTTCTACGGCGGCTGGTCGGTCACGGTTACGGCTATACTTCTCGGCGGCGGGATGCGTTTACGGGGCGCGTGTTTAAATACCGATAGATAGATAGATATATTACTATTAATCATTAAAATAATATGCGCGTCGCGGTTTTTATAGAGGATCCTCCGTCGGCGGCGGTAGCTTCTGTTTGGGGGAATCCTACTTTTAATTGGCGGAGATTACTCTGACGTATAAAACTTTCGATGTTTTATGAAATCCACGTTAGAGTGGGAACAAATTAATTATTATTGTGCAATCAAACGAAATAATGCACTATATGGACGTGACTGAGTAATACGGAATACTAAGAAATATTAGCTGAAGTTTTGCAGGTGTTTTAAATACTAAGAAAGCTTACATCATTTCTTTTACGAGGGCGGATTGTTAAGTAAATAATTAATTAATTAAAAAAATTTTGAAGTAATGATTTGCGGTTCGTTACAATCCTTTGTTACAGCAACAATTACATTAATCCTTCTGTATGCTAAACGTTTGATGCAGACCACACTTTATAGTTCTGATTAACAGGTTTCGCAATGGCAAACTTTTTCTTACTATAGATAAATGACTTACTCCGTAACACTGTATTAATTTCGTATATTGCTCACTATAGAATCCTTTTCCTGTTGCTGTTGGTAAGTTTTTAGGTTTCTGGTCTCGATAAAAATTGTTTGTATTTCCTTGGTAAGTTCTTGACCTGTTTTTGTCATTAGTCCTTTAGTCAGCACTGATGAGATACAGTAGATAACCACTAATATGTACTTTTAGCCTCTATTTTGTTCACCATATGTGTTTAATTCAACCAAGTCTGCTTGCCAAAGGTGATGAAAACGTTTATTATCCTTCAAATTTTTTTTGTTAGTCTAAATTCAGCATTATTTTATTAGTATTGGGTATATGTGAGACAAGTTTGTGTTTAATTGTTCAGTACTATTGCTGTTGACTTAAAAAAGGTATAAAATTCATTAAATTAGTAAACAATATTCCAATTTACTCCAAGGGTGCAGAAATTAGGGATTAAAAGGTTACATGACCCCTTGCATTCTACGCCATTGTAGATAATAAAAACGGATTAATAAGCTAAAGCCAATGTAATTTGTATGTCTGTTTATTATACCAAGAATGAGAAAAATACATTTTTCGTTTTGGAGATATTCCAAAAATCACCTTTTTTGGTAACTTTGCAACCCTCCATCTCGAAAATCAAGCACTTTTGGACATAGATTTATATGAAGGTTTTGTGTTAAAATGATAAGGTCGATCATTTCCTGAAGTTACGTGTTTTCCTCCCGAATACGATCATGTAATTTATATGTTCTTAGTATTTATCTAGCTATACAGGGTAGATAGAAAGTGTTTAAATTTATAGGTATTTCTGTGGCAAATGAATAAACTTGTTATACTCATATTTTAATTTTGTTTTCCATTGCATTTATCTTAGTTATCGTTTACTCACCAAGTACAGATAAAGTAGTAGTAGTAATCAAAAACATTGTCCACTTACATAATGGTGACAAAATATTCTAACTGTAATTAAATTGATCTTATATATTTGAAACTCACACAAGTTAATTACAAATGTGTACTTGTAATCATCGCGGAGTAGAAAAGGGTATGTAACACACTATTATTGATTTGATGGTTAGTACCGATTTATACAGTTTATAATTAATGCAAAAGTAAACCACTGATTCATTGTATATTAACTTAATGGGTAAAACATAACCTTAAAAGAACCAATAGCTTAACAGACCCTATCTGTATATTGACTACATTTATAAGTAACACTTTAGTTTTGCATTTAGTTTTCAATATTAATGTCGAGATAGTTCGATCCATAATGTGAATTAGAGATATCTTATTTAAAGTGAACGTGTATTAAATTGCATTTCCATTCACATGTGGTCCTATCAATAACTTATTGGAAATAAGTTTTAGTCCCTTGAGTATAAATGCGGGACCATTAATTATTATTATTTGTCAAAGTTTAACAATTTATATTGAACGTAATAATTGAAAAATAATTATTATAGTTTATTACTCTACTAAATTGCAGTATAGATAACTTATGTGAATTTAATAAAGAGGAAGTTACATCACAAATTTGGCACGTATCGTGAGAGCAAGATTTTATCATTTACTGAATCGATACAGTTTAGTATTAACATTAGGGGGTCAAAGAGCCCAATGTGATGGCAAAAAATTAATTGGCACATTAAGTCTTAATTTCTAAGATGATTCATCGCACATTGGTTCTACATTGTGGGGCCATCACATGATGTATTTTCAATAATAGCAACATACACCAACAACATAGTCTCCAGAAACTTTTATTCTGTGTCTGTGTCTGCCTGTGTCTGTGTCTGTGTTTGTGTCTGTGTCTGTGTCTGTCTCTGCGTCTGCGTCTGCCTCTGCGTCTGCGTCGGCGTCTGCGTCTGCGTCTGCGTCTGCGTCTGCGTCTGCGTCTGCGTCTGTGTCTGTGTCTGTGTCTGTGTCTGTGTCTGTGTCTGTGTCTGTGTCTGTGTCTGTGTCTGTGTCTGTGTCTGTGTCTGTGTCTGTGTCTGTGTCTGTGTCTGTGTCTGTGTCTGCGTCTGCGTCTGCGTCTGCGTCTGCGTCTGTGTCTGTGTCTGTGTCTGTTTCAGTGTCTGTGGCAGTGTCTGTCTGCCTCTGTGTCTGTGTCTGTCTGTGTCTGCGCCTGTGCCTGTGCCTGCGCCTGTTCCTGTGTCTGAGCCTGTGCCTGTGTCTGTGTCTGTGTCTGTGCCTGTGTCTGTGTCTGTGGCAGTGTCTGTGTCTGCCTCTGTGCCTGTGTCTGTCTGTGCCTGCGCCTGTGCCTGTGCCTGCGCCTGTGCCTGTGTCTGTGCCTGTGCCTGTGTCTGTGTCTGTGCCTGTGTCTGTGTCTGTGAAGTTACATCACAAATTTGGCACGTATCGTGAGAGCAAGATTTTATCATTTACTGAATCGATACAGTTTAGTATTAACATTAGGGGGTCAAAGAGCCCAATGTGATGGCAAAAAATTAATTGGCACATTAAGTCTTAATTTCTAAGATGATTCATCGCACATTGGTTCTACATTGTGGGGCCACCACATGATGTATTTTCAATAATAGCAACATACACCAACAACATAGTCTCCAGAAACTTTTATTCTGTGTCTGTGTCTGTCTGTGTCTGTGTCTGTGTTTGTGTCTGTGTCTGTGTCTGTCTCTGCGTCTGCGTCTGCCTCTGCGTCTGCGTCGGCGTCTGCGTCTGCGTCTGCTCTGCGTCTGCGTCTGCGTCGGCGTCTGCGTCTGCGTCTGCGTCTGCATCTGCGTCTGTGTCTGTGTCTGTGTCTGTGTCAGTGTCTGTGTCTGTGTCTGTGTCTGTGTCTGTGTCTGTGTCTGTGTCTGTGTCTGTGTCTGTGTCTGTGTCTGTGTCTGTGTCTGTGTCTCTGTCTGTGTCTGCGTCTGCGTCTGCGTCTGCGTCTGCGTCTGCGTCTGCGTCTGTGTCTGTGTCTGTGTCTGTTTCAGTGTCTGTGGCAGTGTCTGTGTCTGCCTCTGTGTCTGTGTCTGTCTGTGCCTGCGCCTGTGCCTGTGCCTGCGCCTGTTCCTGTGTCTGAGCCTGTGCCTGTGTCTGTGTCTGTGTCTGTGTCTGTGCCTGTGTCTGTGTCTGTGGCAGTGTCTGTGTCTGCCTCTGTGCCTGTGTCTGTCTGTGCCTGCGCCTGTGCCTGTGCCTGCGCCTGTGCCTGTGTCTGTGCCTGTGCCTGTGTCTGTGTCTGTGCCTGTGTCTGTGTCTGTGAAGTTACATCACAAATTTGGCACGTATCGTGAGAGCAAGATTTTATCATTTACTGAATCGATACAGTTTAGTATTAACATTAGGGGGTCAAAGAGCCCAATGTGATGGCAAAAAATTAATTAGCACATTAAGTCTTAATTTCTAAGATGATTCATCGCACATTGGTTCTACATTGTGGGGCCATCACATGATGTATTTTCAATAATAGCAACATACACCAACAACATAGTCTCCAGAAACTTTTATTCTGTTTCTGTGTCTGTCTGTGTCTGTGTCTGTGTCTGTGTCTGTGTCTGTGTCTGTGTCTGTCTCTGTGTCTGTGTCTGTCTGCGTCTGCGTCTGCGTCTGCCTCTGCGTCTGCGTCGGCGTCTGCGCCTGCGTCTGCGTCTGCGTCTGCGTCTGCGTCTGCGTCTGCGTCTGCGTCTGCGTCTGCGTCTGCGTCTGCGTCTGCGTCTGCGTCTGCGTCTGCGTCTGCGTCTGCGTCTGCGTCTGCGTCTGCGTCTGCGTCTGCGTCTGCGTCTGCGTCTGCGTCTGCGTCTGCGTCTGCGTCTGCGTCTGCGTCTGCGTCTGCGTCTGCGTCTGCGTCTGCGTCTGCGTCTGCGTCTGCGTCTGCGTCTGCGTCAGTGTCTGTGTCTGTGTCTGTGTCTGTGTCTGTGTCTGTGTCTGTGTCTGTGTCTGTGTCTGTGTCTGTGTCTGTGTCTGTGTCTGTGTCTGTGTCTGTGTCTGTGTCTGTGTCTGTGTCTGTGTCTGTGTCTGCGTCTGCGTCTGCGTCTGCGTCTGCGTCTGCGTCTGTGTCTGTGTCTGTTTCAGTGTCTGTGGCAGTGTCTGTGTCTGCCTCTGTGTCTGTGTCTGTCTGTGCCTGTGCCTGCGCCTGTGCCTGTGTCTGTGTCTGTGGCAGTGTCTGTGTCTGCCTCTGTGTCTGTGTCTGTCTGTGCCTGCGCCTGTGCGTGTGCCTGCGCCTGTGCCTGTGTCTGTGCCTGTGCCTGTGTCTGTGTCTGTGTCTGTGTCTGTGTCTGTGCCTTTGTCTGTGTCTGTGCCTGTGTCTGTGTCTGTGACTGTGCCTGTGCCTGTGGTTGTGTCCGTGTCCGTGTCCGTGACTGTGTCTGTGTCTGTGTCTGTGTTTGAGTCTGTGCCTGTGTCCGTGTCCGTGTCCGTGTCCTGTCCGCGTCCGCGTCCGCGTCCGCGTCTGCGTCTGCGTCTGCGTCTGCGTCTGCGTCTGCGTCTGCGTCTTTGTGTGCGTCTGCGTCTGTGTCTGTGTCTGTGTCTGTGTCTGTGTCTGTGTCTGTGTCTGTGTCTGTGTCTGCCTCTGTGTCTGTGTCTCTCTGTGCCTGCGCCTGTGCCTGCGCCTGTGCCTGTGCCTGTGCCTGTGCCTGTGCCTGTGTCTGAGTCTTTGTCTGTGTCTGTGCCTGTGCCTGTGTCTGTGTCTGTGCCTGTGTCTGTGTCTGTGACTGTGCCTGTGCCTGTGGCTGTGTCCGTGTCCGTGTCCGTGGCTGTGCCTGTGCCTGTGTCTGTGTCTGTGTCTGTGTCTGAATCTGTGCCTGTGTCCGTGTCCGTGTCCGTGTCCGTGTCCGTGTCACTAGTGATTAAGGGCCGGTTCTGGACCAGTTCAAGGTCACTCGCCCTCTGGTGTTAGAAATACAAGCTTTTGGATCTCTTCAATGTCAAACTTTTGGCGGGAAATTAAAATTTTTGGAGCTCGCTAAAAATAGAAATTGCAATGTCACCATCCTCATCATATTACAAGGTCACTCTGCGGTCAAACGTTTTGGCGGGAAATTTGTATGTCAAGGTCAGAAGCTAAAAATAGAATTTGCAATGTCATCATCGTATTACAATTCTTAGAAGTCTAAAAATGGAGTGGTCAAGGTCAAAGATTATTGACCTGTTGGGGTATCATATCAAATTTCTTAGAAGTATAAAAATAGAATCAATTCATGAAAACAAGAAGAATGTGAGTCTATGCTAAGAAGTAGACCAAGGTCAAATGGTGCTTATATTGACTAAATTGCGTCAAGGTCAAATAATTTACTAAACTAAAAGTAGGTGTGTATTTAACAAGTTTAAACATATTGTCATAGGTACTTAAGTCAAGGACACATTTTTGTGATATAAACCACAGCGAGGTGTGTTGAGATCTGTCAGTTAGCAACCTGTAATTGTTAAACATGGAATTAGCAACATTAAACTTAAGCACCCATTGCAAACTTTTTAAAAGTGCATGTGACCTCGAGATATCAAAAAGGTATAAAGTGATTAATGTGGCAGTAATTAATACTAAGTATGGTGAACGTATAGTAAAGGAAACGGATGATTTTAAATGTATATTACCTCAACGCTTTTGAGTATTTGAAAGAAGAAAATCGAATGGAAGGATTTAAAACGCAGCTAAACACGAGGGACGTCTTCATGAGTAGTTTTGGTGCAGTCGGGAAAACAACAAACATAACGTTTAGTTTTTAATAGTAGTGCCACAACCCCACCCACATGATTTAACTAAAATCATTTCTTAAACAGCGTTTAGTCCTAGTGCAATTGCAAGCAAGTACAGTCGTTATAATGCAGGCAGCAATAACATCATTTCTGGAACGATCCAAACTGAGAAGTTCACCGTTATATATGGATACCCCACATAGTTGTAGTAACAATATGAATAACAATTTTACTTTGTGTTGTTGGTGCTGTCAAAATAGTGATGGTGGTAACAGAAGTAAAAATGAAGAGAAACATGATGAAGGTCATTCTTCTAACACTGACAGACAGCCATATGATTTATCTGAGGTGTATAAACAAGCAGCTAATGAATATTTAATCGATTGTATTTATTATAAGCTATCGAACGATACTCCTCATGCAAAACATATGGAAATTGGATTACAGTACGCACCTCAAGCTTGCACCAGTAGTGCGTATTGGGTGTGCTAACTGTGATCAAAGCGATAATATAGTGTTGGATATGAAGGAATGGAATGAGCTTCTAAGATGGCATTCATATGTAGAATTACAATTTTTCCGATCCCAAGAAATTGAAAATAAAATTGACTGGTCAAATGTAAACGAAGAAAAAGATATAATCTATGATCAACATTATGAATCTCTATCTAGCAATCTTGGTACTTATAACAATTGGGAATTAATTAAAGGATATGACAGAATTTTGAAAACTGTTATGATAGAAAACTACAACTGCTGTTCTTGCACATTCAACTCACATAGTATAGAAGAACTATTCAATTTAAAGGATATAATAAGCTATAGATTGGAATTTCTTGAATCTTACAATCTGGTGTATTTTTATGAAAAGTTCATACAACAAGTTGCTGACTACCGTTTTTTTCGTGAGAAATAATTCCGTGGTGGTGATGATGACATTTATAAAGACATTGATGATGTTATAAATGCTAAGTATAATATTAGTTCACATAACACTGCATGTTTAATGGAAATATTGTATTATCGTCCTGTTTATCTAATGTATAGCATTTACTGAATAAAGAAATGACTATGATTTGTATTTCTCAATTTAGATATAAATACTCCGGTCTATCCATCCAGGTAAACAATGTTAGTTAAGAAGCGAAAGAGTGTAGGTGGTGAAGGTTTAGTGAATGCTGTAATCAATAAACTTCCGTTTGAATTGCATTTACTTGGTTACCAGTATTGCGGTCCTAGTACAAAGTTAGAAAAACGACTCGCACGCGGTGACCCCGGTAGTAATCAATTAGATGCTCAGTGCAAACTTCACGATATCAGTTACAGAGATTTAGACAGTAGACATAAAGCGGATAAAATTTAGAAAAAAAAGCTTGGGAACGCTTTAAATCATCAGACGCAACATTAGGTGAACGAACTGCAGCTTTAACAGTCTGTACCGCCATGAAAGCAAAGAGAAAATTAGGAATGGGGTGTAAACGTCGATCTAATCTGAAGAAGAAGAAAAAATGCAATGGCGGAAATTTATTGCATTTACGAGAAACAATAGCTAAAAAAATTAAACCTAACGGAAATTTCACAGATACAATAAAATCAGCGCTTTCTCGGCAAAACGTGTGGTAAAAAGTTTAGGAGGGAAGAAAAACATTAAAGTTCTTAGAGTAATTCCCCTACCTAAACAAGGAGGGTTTTTACCATTTCTTATTCCGTTATTCGCAGGATTATCAGCAATCGGTGCTTTAGCTGGCGGAGCATCAGGAATTGCTAAAGCAATCGATGCTAAAAATGAAAAAAAAATTGCAAGAAGAGACATCGCGCCATAATCGCATGATGGAATCGGTCGCTATAGGCTCCATGAATAAGAAAGGCGGTGCACTGTGTCTAAAACCAAACAAATCTGGTGATGGTGCATTATACTTAAAACTGTTTCCAAAAAACTGAATAGATTACCCGAAAGACCGTTAACGGATATTGATTTAAAGAAATACACCAAAAATGCCCCTATTTTAGGGATATTTTTATGAGAGATAGCATGCCCAAATTACCACGGAAATATGAATCTGGAATTATTAACTTAGATAGCCAAAGAGGACCAGGTACACATTGGGTTTGCTACAAAAAGCGTGGTAAAAAGGTATGGTATTACGATAATTTCGGTAATATTCGACCACCAATCGAAGTGATTAACTACTTTCGGGGGTGTAAAATATGTTATAATTACAACCAAGATCAAGAGTTTAATACAATTATTTGCGGACACCTATGCCTACAATTTTTATATAAATAATCAGCACAACATCAAATTTTCTCAGTTATGTCAATAACATTCAGTTTAGAAGGTGTTAGTAACGCAGCTAGCTAGAACTTCTATCCACCGATAGAGCTGGATTTAGGGAAGAAATACGTTATTGGATTGGTTGGTTTTTACGGCTGCAACAGCATTAAAAACATTTATACAGGTAACGATAGATTTTATTTTAGATCAAAACCATCTCATTTGCAAGTGATTAATATTCCACACGGTGCATACGAGTTAGATGAAATTAGCGATTATCTAAAATCTAAAATACCCACAGAAAAGTTTATCATTAGAGCAAACAACAATATACTTAAATGTGAGATAAACAGCTCATTTGAGATCGATTTTACTAAAGAAAATTGCATTGGGCGGATGCTAGGGTTTCAGTCTAAAATATTAGAACCAAATATTTTACATACATCCGCGTTAGACATCCAAATACTTAAACACACTAATCTACACGTAGAGTGCAACATTATAAAGGGATCTTATCGAAACGGGAAACCTGCTAAAGTATTATATGAGATTAATGTTTCAGTTCCACCAGGTTATCGTCTAGATAAAACTCCAAGCAATTCTCAATATTTACAAGTAAACTCTGACATTATTAGTAATATAACAATTAATTTGACTAATCAAAAGGGTGAATTAATAGATTTTGGTGAAAGTGAACCATTCACTGTACGCTTAGAACTAAAAGAACATGGGTCTGAGAATTAATCCAGGACCAATTCCATCTTTCAAAAATTCATATAAAAGACATCATCCCTACAGTAAGTCATTAATTAGTCATCAACCTTCATTGCGGTTAACATCTGCAGAGAAATATTTTTAACGTCGATTTACTTCCTAATAGTATGCGTGGTATTATATGTGGCCCCTCCAATTGTGGTAAAACAAACGTAGTGATCAGTCAGATTGCCGAGAAAAATGACTTGAAATTTAAACATGTATACGTATACTCTAAATCATTGGATCAAAACAAGTACAAACTTTTACAGGAAATCTTCCAATGAGGGATATAGGTTACTTTACCTTCAGTGATAATCAAGATGTAGTTGTGCCTAATTGTGCAAAATCAAACTCTATTTTTATCTTCGATGGTATCGCTTTTGAAAAGCAAAATAACATAAGGGCATATTTTTCTATGGGTTGGCATAACGATATTGACTGTTGCTATTTAGGACAAACTTACAGTAAAATTCCAAAGCAATTAATTCGTGACAATGCGAATCTAATTATATTATTTGAGCAAGATGAATTAAACCTAAAACATGTGTATGAGGATCATACAAGTCCCACCATAAGCATGAAATTATTTCGGGCATGCGTTCAAAATGCTGGGTAGATCCGTTTGGTTTAATTTAATTTAATCCTCTGAGAATTAAAAAATAAATCATTCACTCTACTAAATAATAATTTTATTAATAAAAATCAGCAATTAACATTTAAGATAACATCTACTTTTGATTAACATTTACGGATATATTTGCATTTGTACAGTTACCAAAATCGTTGTCCTTAGAACTAAGAACATTATTGAATGATGTTGAAATGATAGATGCATTGATAGTATTTATTTGGTTTTCTGAATCAATTTTTTTTCATTTTCATGCCCAAAAATTTTTTCTGCTATAATTTTTTTGTTATTTATAGAGCTTTTAACATATCCCTCAGCCACTGAAGAAGACTTCCAACCTCCGTGTCTTTTGAGAACGTCGACATTTGTCCCAGAATTGGCTAATAAAGACGCCGACGTGCACCGAAAACAATGACCGGTGTATAAAGAGGGTTCAGGAAGTTTCAAAAAAGTTGCAATTCTTTGGGGTAGTTTTCCAAAGGTATTGTTTGCAATGGGTAGAGTTGAACATCTCCGGTCTTTATATTGGACAAAAAATCGTAAATGGTTTGTGTCAGGTTTTCTTAAAGGAATGTAATTTCTGCATAGTTTTGTAAAATCGACTAAGTTATTCACTGAATTCTGAACAACGAATACTCGGTCAATATTGTTCTTTGTATTTTTTATATTAACCAAGATAGAGTAACCCAAATCTGTAACATTGTGAATTGATAATTCAACTAATTCGTTTCCTCTACACGCTCCTGCAACACCCATGATCAGTGCAACCTAAAAATTGAGCACAGTGTCAAAATATCTAAAAAAAATTATAGACGTTATGTTACTCACTTTAACCATTAAAAAATCGTCGTCTGGAGCTTGAATTAGGAATTGATCGACTTGTTCATCAGTAAGAACTTTTGACTTCTTTGGCTTATAGCCGTCATTTTTTCTTTTCAGAAAAGCTTTTAATTTCGGATATTGGGATATGTCAATATTACTTTTCACCATTACAATCGATTTCACCATGGAAGAATTCGCCCACAAGGTGGAACCACGTACAGCTTTGCTTTTTTCATTGAAATATGCTAAAAAGACATTTTCATTGGTGTGATTTTGTATCTTCTTTTGACGGCACCATGTTACAAAATCTTCATAAGATTTTTCATACACTTTTCTGGATTTTGAGGGAAATAGTTGGTTAACAGCCTCTTCAGCCGCTGCTTCAATATCAAACTCATCCATTTTCGCAACTACGCGTCGTCAACAAACTAAGTTTTCACAATGGTGAATGTTGTTGATTATCTATGTACTCGTTGTTATGTATTCGTTGTTATTGCATTGAAACATCTGGGATTTTAAAAATAATTCATAAATTTGATTAGCCTTGAATAGTATGGCTTCTTTGTCAAAGTGACTTTTCTAATCATTTAAATTTATCACAGATGTAATATTTTAATTTTCAGAAAATAATATAATTATTTCTATCATTACTCTACGAAGTGCAAAAAGTAGTGTAGATACCACGGGATTGAAGTTCCTTCGTCCCTTGAAACTCTATTCGCGGGATTAAATGAGTCACTTCAATCCCTTGTTATCTAATGTACTATTTGTAAACGCTTGGACAGTGAATAATAAATATTTCCTTGTTTAATAGCATGTTTACTTGTGGAGTATTCCGTAGTTTTCCTAGTGATTTAATATTCGAGGGTAATACCATAAGAGCTTGTGTTTATTGGTCTATTAAATCGCGCCGAATTTGTTCAGTTCTATAGTGTTCAAGCTGTTGTGAAAAGGAAGTTTCTCTAATCAAATTTACCAATGATTTGACTGTTCGTAAATGGTGGAAGAATATATTGTGAATAGAAAAGCCCATAAGTAGTAATCTGTTTGTGGTCAGTAAACATTTTCGACCGGAAGATTTTATGCCAGGTAAGCGTATCTTTGTAAATATTTTGTTTGTTTCATTCTTTAACTGTTAAAGTGACTTCGGCAACCATTAAAAAGCGTTTAAAAGAGGTTTTTCACCATCACAGTATTAGGCCACATGATACAGTTCAGAACCCTGCCCCCTGCCGTACCAGAAAACGGTGAGACATTAAATCTGTTGGTAATATATACTTCAGCATAACTTGTAGGTTACTGTGTACTGAACAAGATACTGAAGTATTAGAAACAGTGACGGAACATCAGACTGTAATGCCCCTCCTTTGAAGTCGGAGTGTTATTTTATATAACCGCCCTTCTTTGGGTGTAACCCAGCTCGGTTTTATTTTGCCTCGGCTAAGCTCAGTCGTGTTTATATATTTCTTACTAAACGGGGTGTGGATTCTTACTATTTAGTGGGCTTCACACTGTCACCTTCAATAATTATACTAAAGCGGTTTTAGACGTATATTATTTGGTAATTTTACAAAATAATAATTGATAATAATATTAATTACAAACTATACTAAACGTACTGGGTCCTTAGGGATCCTTCCTCTCGTTCTCCGGTGTAAACTGTCAGCCTTCGTTATTGGGTGCGAAGTCGTTTCTGTGAACATATATTTATGTCTTAATTTATTCCCTACCTAGTTTTTCCACTCGCGTTTGAAATTGAATGTATTCTTAATATTTAAATTACGGTCCTGTCTTACAGAAGCGTATACGGTAGCCTTAGCAGATATGAGTCGGAAGCGCCAGCGCAATGTACTCGAGTTGTTTCTAGGTCACGGGGAAAATCAATAATGGTGTCTGCATATGCGCATGGTATATTTCTACTCTTCAGTATCTGTGGAGCGCTGAAGCTGGTATGTGGTACTCCAACGACGAAATATACGCGGAAGATTCGCGTAAACAACGGCGAGATCTCTGGACTATAATTATATTTTATAACCGGTTTGAGAACGCGTTTTGTTCTCAACAAGCGTTTAGACGATCTAAAAAACTGGATTAAGTCCTAACGGCGTAACTAAATTCAATTATATACAAATTATAAAGTAAACGAAATACTCGCTATACTAAAATGAATATTTTTAAATTTATCCTTTTACTAAGGTAACTAGTAAGATACACTAGGTCATATTTATCTTATTAACTACAGGTAAAGATTGTATAATTTACGGATTGTCTAATGTTTTAATTTCCGGCGTTATTCTACTTTAATTAAGAACGGTTTCGCGACATTTATTCTTAATACAAATGTATGCAACGGGTATACTCCTGCGATTAAAAACACCGTGTGTTATTGTGTTTGTCTGTAGGCGGTGTATGTATGTGCAGTAAGCGGGGGCCTTAGCGCCAACAGTAGACGGTAGGCAGCAGCCTGTCTAACCTGTTTGACTAAGAAAAAGGTCGTAGGTCTTTACAGCCCTGTATCAAACCTTCACCCTCAGGAGTTTTGCGAGTGACGTCGGGATCTACCCTGCGTGACACTCTTGGTTAGTGTAATGAGTCAGGCGACGCGGGGTTTTCCCTTCGTTACGCCCTTTATGTAGGTGGTGGTGTAGTGTTAACGTTATAACTCCTGGAGACTAAGCCCGTCGTTATTTACGTTCTGTAGTGATTTGTTGTAAATTGTTAGATTTTATAACTCTACAACTTACGTGTCTTTTAATTGCAGTTCGGTAACAAACTTTAGGTCGCCCGGCGCGAGGTGGTGCGCGTTATCACACGGTCGCGATGTACTCCTCGGCAGCGATCCGCAGGTCGGTGATTACAAGAAGCAATCGGTACTGGCGGCTACTGGATATCAGGAACGGCGTGGCGGTTTCGGTCACGATCGAGCAGGTATTTCCCGACTATGTTCTTCTCTCGAGCAGAAGGGGAGATCAGACGTATCGATTCGATTCGATTCTATATTTAGATCCGCGCGTCGCGGGTTTATGAAGGTGCATCTGTGGGCGGATTCGCGGCTACCGTGCGGGAGATGCCGTTATTGGATTGGTTTAAATTGCTCTGACGTGCAAAAACTTACTGGTTTTGAGAAATACACGTCAGCGGGGATTAATGAATTATTTGTGGTGCAATATCCCGTAATCTTTTGTAATTTGAAATATAGGGTGGTCCGCGAATAATTTATTCTAAAAAAGATAGGTGAAGGACGCTGGATCTTTACAAGACAACTATGGAGTTGATGATAATTAGACATCGGAATGTATGCAAACTGGATATTCTCTAGTTTATGCATATTTTAGAATACGTTTAAAAATGTGCACGAATTGAAACTTTTACCATTAATTGGCGCTAATTTAATGCATATTTTGCATATTTGAGCAAATGTTGCATTTTATCGGAATTTTGTGCATATTATTGCATAAATCTATAGATTATACATTTCTGTAAATATTTTTAACTATGAATCCTAAAGCAGTGCTTTTGAATTTCCCAAATACGTAAAAGTAAGTGCAAGGCCGAAGGTAGGTTACACGACACTTGGTCGACGGATTACGCTAATTTAAAACCTTCCTAGTAAAGTTGTATCCGAAGTCGTAAATCACTCATACACTTACTCTGTAAAGGATTACCTTAGCGAAATGCAATTGTGCTTAAGTAAATTTTTCTCGGTAATGATTACAATAGCACCAAAGCAGGTAAAAGTTGTTAAAAACAATTGAAGTGGCGGTATTCTTAATATTTGGGTCACTTGAACCCACAGTTGTAGACGAGTTGGTTGTTAATTGTTTTTAATTATTATGTGTTCGCTGTGGCATCGCAATGGCTTCAAGAAGTGTAGTAATTTGTCGTGAGCCCCTTGGCGGGAAATTTGAATTTGTACTCCCCTAACGCTAACTTGTAAGACAGGTATGGGGCTTCGCAACTTGCTCTCGGGCCATCGCCCCTTGTCGTGGCCCTCTTGGCGGGAAATACAAAATTTGAATTTACCTTCTAATGGTGTACTAATGAATGTTTTCTGTAATAGTAGTGGTTCCACCTAGAAGTATATTTTACAAGTACATACAGGTCCCTGTAATGGTTATGGCGGAAAATTTAAAATGAGAGGCTCGTTTAGGGAGAGTACCAGCTCTGAGTGTCGGTTAGCCTTATCTACAAAGTAAGTTGTCGCTCATAGGAGCTAGGTATATACAGTGGGAGAATCGTTACCTGAAGGTTATGAAGAATTGTTAGCTCATCTTGTTTGATTTGATTGCGGTTGATTGATTTGGTTAATTGTTTTGATTGATTGTGATTTGATCTGATTGTTTGGTTTGATTTGGTTGAGAGTGATTTGCTTGAGATTGATTTGCTTAATTGATTTGTTTGATTTGATCGAGGTTAATTGATTTGGTTTGATATGCTTCGGCTGATTTTCTTGGTCGATCGATTGATTTGATTAATTTCTGTCTTTTGACAAGGGGCCAAAAACCAAATAACTGTCAAAATTTAATCAAGACTCATAATTAAAAACAGATTTAAGACGTTCAGACTTGCTTATAAATCTAAGGCCCTTTTTGACAGAGGTGTTTCCGCTAAGTAAAAACAAAATATTTTAATTATAATTTTTCCATTTCCAATAACGCCAGCTCCTATTACAGAATACATTCATGAATTTTAAATCTCAAAATAGTATTACTTATAATAAATGATTAAAACCCTTTATCTTTTTTATTTAAAACCATAATAAGTGGTGCGTAACAGTGGACTAAGCCCCGAAAGCTGATGTAGACGTCTTATACCTACCCCACAAGTTAGAACTGGGGCCTCTTATTTCAAACTTCCCCCATAACCATTACAGTGATCTATATGTAGTTTTAAAATATACCGCTAGGTGGGGCCACTTCTGTTACAGAAAACATTTATTAGTCTATACACAAATAGATGGCGCCACAAATAAATTCAAAGTTTGGGGCAAGGCGACCTCGACAAGGGGCTAAATTAGGGACCCTTATTAGAATACAAATTCACATTTCCCGCAATTGGTCTTTGATTATGACGTCATATTTAAAAAGAAAATGGAGGAGGACTTTGATTTTACACAAGTAGATGGCGCCACAAACAAATTCAAATTTTGGGGCAAGGGGGCTAAGACCCGAAAGCAAGTTCCGAAGGCCTACACATGTCTTACAAGTTAGAATTAGGGCCCACTATTAGAATACAAATTCAAATTCACCGCCATAGTAAAATTCTTGTTTCGTTGTACATGAGATTAATGTGATAGCTGACGATTAGAATGACCTCGAAATTTAATTATGACTCATAATTAAAACAAAAGGACTGTGATAGATTATGCTTCTTAATTAAAACAAAAATATGTTGTGCGTAACAGTAGGGCTAAGTTCATAGAGCAGATGCATGAGTCTTATACCTGCCGTACAAGTGAATGTTAGAGTACTTTTAAAATATACCGCTAGGTGGAGCCACCACTATTACATAAAACATTCATAAGTATACCATTAGATGGCGCCACAAGCAAATTAAAGTGTTGTATTTCCCGCCAAGGGGGCCACGGCAACGGTCCACGGCCCACTTGCAAGTTCCGAAGACCTATGCCAAAAGGGTCTTATGAGTCTTAAATAGAAATTCAGATTTCCCGCCAAGAGGGAGCGAAGGCCCGAAATCATGCAGCGAAGATCTATACCTGTCTTACAAATTGACATTAAGGCCCTCTTATCAGAATACAAATTCAAATTTCCCGCCATAACCTGCAGGCTTAAATACAAATTCAAATTTTCCACCAAGGGGGCCTCAACAATGGGGCCAAGGCCCGAAGGCAAGTTGTGAAGGCCCCTACCCGTCTTACAAGTTAGCATTAGGGCCCCTTATTAGAATACAAATTTAAAGTTCCCGCCAAGGGAGTCACGACAGTGGGCGAAAGGCCAAGAAGAAGTTCCGAAGACCTATGGCAAAAGGGCCTTAATTGACAAGATGACTGACAATATGGCCGATTACACGTACAACCAATCAGGCAAAAGGATGAGTATGGCCTAGTCTTACCCCCGCCTTAATGAAGCCATAAGGGCCTTATCTAGTCTTAACCCCTCCTTAGATCAGCTAAAATGGCCGCTAGACCACACCCTAGGAGGCATCCAAAGCCCCTAACCAGGGGGTTCGACAGCCAAAAAGGCTCTTAATATTGTCGAACGGACCTTAATTATGGGCTAAACCCTGCTCTCTTTTGAGATGTTCTTTTCCCATTGAAGATATAAATTAAAAAGTATCACCGACTCCCCCTTATGCACTCAGGTGGTTATGAACGTACCCACAAACTCTGCCATTTGCTTACCAATCTTTATTAATTTTCAGGTATATCTTCGATGATATTTAATGCCTATTTGAAGTGTACAAAACGTTAGTAGTGCCGATATCATGCTATGTTTTAAAGAATTTAAGGACACTAAAATAATTTTGGACGCTACTGAAACAAAAATACAGAAACTAAACTGTTTAAACTGTAGACTTGTGACATATTCACATTACAAATGTTGTCATACTCATATGTTTTCCGTAAGCATTACACTATCAAGACTCATTTCTTATGTAAGTAAAGCAGTGATAAGCCTATTTTCTGTAGTGAGAGCATTATAAATACATTAGATCCCGGTGATGCAGTGATGGTTGATAAAGGCATATCAATAGAAAAAAGTGTTAAGAAAAATTGCATTAAATAAATTGAACCACCATTTTTAAGACAAAATAAACAATTTTCAAAAAACGAAACAATAAAAACTGCTGAAACAGCAAGAGCAAAGGTTCATGTGGAACGTGCAATCCAGAGTTTAGAATTGTTTGCATTTTTAATCGAACAAATTGATTGGTATCTAATTCCATACATAGACGATATCACCACAATTATTGCTACGACAGTAAACATGTCTCCTCCTATATTAGCAGCAGACAAATTTTGAATTTTGCATTTGTTTTTGGTTATATGGAAATATGATCATAGAAAAGCGCACTTTGTTAGTGATTGTCTTTACTTAACCAGTAATAAGGTAACGTGGTTAAAATATTTGCTAGCCACTGTGTTAATTACACCTGTAGCGAATGTTTCATTTATATGGTATTATTTGTAAGTAACTGTTTGAAAAGGAAGAACATACTATAAAATAAGTTTTTTTTAAGTTTAATAACACCATGCCTAACTATACTTGCCCATAATATCGATGTCACTTTTTCAAAATGACTACACCATTCCTTTTTACTAAATAGTCGCAATAATTATATTATTAATAATATTCTCTTCCTGAGAATAACGATTGAAAGGCCTTTGTAATAAGATCGAGTAATAAATTCTCTTGCCTATGTAAGGGCATTTTATTTCCAGCAGACTATTCGGTACGCCATTATCCAAAATAATGCCATCTGGGGAATATCCAAGTCATGGCACCGATTTGCTTACAATTAATGAAAACATTGCAAT
Organism: Vesta saturnalis; assembly: GCA_036346205.1. Classification (NCBI taxonomy): domain Eukaryota; kingdom Metazoa; phylum Arthropoda; class Insecta; order Coleoptera; family Lampyridae; genus Vesta; species Vesta saturnalis. The sequence goes on from JARFJB010001911.1 coordinate 315,998, forward strand.
TTCATAATTCGTATTTTCTAAATGTGTCACATGCTTGCATTTCAAATGAAATGCCGTTATCCACGAATTTATTTGTAAATCCCTTAGGTAAAAAGAAACTGATGCCTTTCTGCTCCTAATTTGGGTTTCAATTACCATATATGTATATCGAATAACAAATAGATCCTGTAACGGAATGCCAAATGCCATTAAACGTTCAGTTGAACTATCATTAAATCCATACATGTAATTCTGTGTTGACGCTCCCGTTTCCATTCCCCGGAACCTTGGATAATGCATGCGACTTTTTCATAATTGCTACTTTGTAATTTTTTTATGACAGATTCCCAACAAGGTTGTATATTAGGGAAAAAACATTTTCAAATTTTTTTTTTAAATTCACTTCGTTCTATACACAGTATTATTCTGTCCATGTCGTGCAATAATCTGCAATAACTACTTAATCAGAAACGAATTAGTTGTGATAAAAAAGTTATTAACCTTTCTTGACCAATGTTGCCATCAACAAAAGTTTTTGATGGGGCTCTACACTGGTCCTTTGATCTACAGGGTACATATTCCTGTGCAGCTGCTACGCCACCAAGATCTTGGTCACTGCAATGTTTTTTTCTGTAGCGTAGATGTAGATTGATTTAATACCTCAGTTCTTTGCATAAATAGCTACAAAGCGAAGTTGCGCACAGCTGTAAAACATGATTAAAATAGTACCTATTATTTTTAATCTAACATAATGTGACAGTTTTATTATAAATTTAAAGCTTTTTTAACTTACATTAACAAAAAACAAAATCTTTTAATTTAAACGGTGCACAGCAAATATTTTTTAATTGTGAACAAATAAAATGGATTAAGGTAATCGAACATATGTTAAAAAAGCTTTAGTATCACATTAGCAACTATTTTACCTTTCGCAAACAGTAAATATACAAGTACATGCTATTACCAGAAACCAGCAGATGAAAATTGTTTTGAACTACTTTAAATGGTATATCACTGTAGTCCTTTTTCTAAAAATTTGGATGGCAAAACTCAGAAACGGGATTAGCCTGTAACGTCCCCCAGGTACCCTATCTTGAAAAGAGTAATTTGAACTTATTGGCAATAATGCAAATTCAAGAACCAAACAATCGCTAAGTGATTTATCTTGACTTGGCTGACAATAATGTCACTATTACTCAAATTAATTACCTGTCTTACTTTGACTTTCCGGGCAATAATTAAAACATTAGCATTTATTTACAAGTCTGATATTTAATTACTCGCAGACCTCAATCCTGATCAAACGAAGTGGCCGTCTAGTGTTAGGTACGTGATGCTATCTGAATGAGATAGTCTGGATGAGGTACGTGTTGCATCATGCGGGCAGGAAAAAAAATGGAGCTACTCAAATTAAAATCAACTGACTTGGTGCACCGGTGGTTCAGCCCGTTAATCTACTATTGTGAAAAAGAACCACGAATAAAACCCACTTTATTCATAAATAAGTAATTGCACAAGTACATTAATAAATCAAATAACACAATAAAAAAACAATGAAAGGGTTAAATATATAACAAAACACCATTAAATCAGGTTATAGTGCGTACAAAATTAAAACATTAAGAGAAAATAAATAAAAGCAGTTTAGTTGCACAGAAACACAATGAAAAAAGAACATAGTACACTCAAAATTGGGTCATAAATAATCAAAACAAAAATCATAATAAAAATCGTAACACCAAACATGTGGCCCTTTTTAAAAACCAATCATGCCGGCCTTTAAGTAAATAAGCACATAAAATAATAAAGCCAATCACGGTACATATAAAATACGACAACAGTAAAATTGCACAGGTAATACGGTAAATGCGGGGATCAAAAGAAAACAGACAAGGAATTTAAAAATTGCCCAATTGTTTAGTGACAACTAAAGCACATTGTATTGTAATAAAGCACATACAAAAGAGAAAACAGCTCGCAGGCAAATAATTCAACTTCAACAAACTGACATAAAAACTTATTAAAATAAAGCCTTACAAGGGTACGTTATAAGTAGATCACTAACACGGTGACCGATATATAAGTTTGAGTGCGTTACAAACATACCGTGCCTCTCTCTCTCTCTCTCTCCGGGTACACATCCACTTATTCAACATATACAATTCGATGTATTTAATGGTATGGCTTGGAAGTGTGTACCAACAGGCAATTGCTCTTTACAATTAATAACCTGCGGAATCCTTTACCCATTCACCAGCCACCTTTACACCATTATAAATATAAAAAACAATCAACAATGCTAATTCGCACAAATACCAAAGGGAGAAGGCCCTGTACTGTCCTTTTATTTTAGCAGATTTCATCTTAATCAGTCCGCATACGAATAAGGTACCTTTGCAAGACCATGTTTGGTATTTAATATATCTAGACTGGTAAAGCTATTTGCTGCGAGTTTCAGTTATATAAAAATACATACTTACACTAGAATAAATATTCCCTTAATTGATCACAGGCACAAATCTATAATAGACGCGGTTTAACCCCGAAAGAAAAGACAACTTAGTGTTGGCGAATTTAAAAGAAAAATGTACACGCAAGAATTATTTTTAAAGATAAACCGTTTACAATGAAGGGATTTAATTAACCCAAAAATCGATCTGGCTCGATTGACAAGCTCACTGTAACTGCCTTCCTCCCTGATCCATAGATAACTATATCTACTCCCGAAAAACCACCCCAGTCTTTCAAAAGTAATAAAAAAAACAAGAAACACCAACTTATGTTGGAATAGTTTCATAGTAATTATTGCACATCTTAATTTTAAAAATATGCTATTTTATTTATAGCTATTTATGCAAAGAGCTGAGGTATTAAATCAATCTACGCTACAAAACAAACATTGCAGTGACCAAGATCTTGGTGGCGTAGCAGCTGCACAGACATATGTACCCGGTCGATCAAAGGACCAGTGAGAGCCTCATCAAAAACTTTGGTTGATGGCAACCTTTAACCTGTAACCTGTAACAAACTTATATTTACGGGTTTCGAGTTTCCCAGTAACAAAGATATCCTGTTATCGTGGCCCGTCTCGCCACAATTAATCATTAGACCAGTGACCAGTTACATCAAGAGCGCGCATAAGAAAAATTCCAATGATTTGTTACGCCCCTTCATTAAAGCATTTTAAAGCGTGCACCTGCCACTCACTACCTGTGTTTACATACATATTGGTTACAAACAATCCTACATTCCTTACATAAAAATATATAAATAGAAATATTTTGAAAACATTAGTAAATTACGACGTATTATCAAAATATTAAAAATCCACTCATTATCTTTTCTATCGTGGTAACAATGGCGATTTGACAAATGTTTATTACAATAATAAAATAATAAAATTTTCGCGGTCCGCTACCTACAAACCTTATACATTTCCAGAACTTCTTTTTTTATTTTCCCCATTTTTGTTTGAGTTTAGTGCAAACTTATCACATCTAAATCTTCATTACTAAAAAAACACATTGAATACTTGTTTTGCGATATCACTGCTTGGTTGGTTTATTTAAAACGTTTTACATTGAAGATGATTTTCACAAATAAGTAACTATACGCTTACTGATTAACATAAATCAAGGTTGCTATAATGTGCTTGGAAAACCCTGAATAATCCCGTTTTACAACTGCGTGTACATTGCCACTTTGTGCAGTCCAACGTAATCGAAACCTCATGGGGCAGTTAGGTCAAAGCAGAAGTTTGCAAGCATAAACCTTTTGCTACTTGTGCATGCTCATACATTAATACACATAAAATTATATGGCCTGCTTTAAAAACCGCCTCCCCTAATTCAATGGTCGTATATGCTCCCCCAAAAATTCCATAATATCAACTTATCGATATTATTACACCATCTTTACTGAACGATTATAATTTATATTTATTTTCCTTTCATTTGGATAACTTACCTAGATTATCAAATAAAATTTGGATAAACACCTGCTTGTTGAAAATAATAATTATCGTTATTATATTTTAGTTGAATACTTACATATACAAGTGTTCTGGAGAATATAGACTTGAAAAAGACTCTTTCCCGTAAGGATTAAAGCCAGTAATAAAGGTATAAAAGCACAAAGATATAAGTAACGTATGTTGGAACGGTGACATTAATGTTGTTCACCCTCATTTCCGGCATCTTGAATTTTTCAGCGCCCTGTATTGATTGATGAACGTCGCGAATAACCGACTAATTTCAAAAGTAAAGTTATGATAGTAACTTTCTGTTCTTTTGACAATGCTACCACACACTCCCTAGATTTCCATGGCCTGCTCTAATGCAAAATAAGATGGAACAGAGTTTATGTTGCAGTTGAATATATTTACTGTTCTTTTAACGTTCACTTGACATAATTTTACCAATTGCGTTCACTTTTATTTTATTTTTCTTCATTAAAAGACAATTACTTATCTTTAGTTTCCCTCTAAAACAAAATTTACTCAAAATTCGCAGTGAAATTGTAAATTGTGAAGGGATCCATAATAAGCAAACAAATTGATTGTGTTTAATTATTCACTCGATCATGTTTTTGCGTCTAATAATGAAAAGACAAACAAAACTTCAGAATGAACTTTTAATAAACAATCATTTTAGTTTATTTCTTGAATTACTGTTTCGCAATTTTCACACGCTAATTGACAATAGTACATATTTTGCTGTAAGGTTAGAGGCAATCGTAGTAGCTGTAGAGTTAGTACTACATTAATTGAAATTTATTGTTCCATCATTTAATTCAAGTTTAATATGAGTTTGTAAGGTATTTATAGAACATTGTGGAAGCAGGAATGTAAATTTCATTTAGAGTAAATGGCAAAATTTCAATGTCTTGTCTTAACAAGGGAATTGAAATAAACATCTCACAACTTAGTTGTTAAATTATCAGAAGCCCAAGTCTGCGCGCTGTTTCTTCCTTGAAATAAACTCACTATTATATTTTATATTTATTATATTATTATATATAACATTTATTGTGTCTTAATAAGTAATCATATAACAAGGTCTTTCAAACTAACGTTTGAATATTGTTTAATGTTTAAATTTAAAAACGTTACATTTTTAAAGAACTTTCAACGTCAATTTAACTTTATGGTGTTACATTTTCCTTGTATTTAAATTTCGAAATGATAAAATATTAGGGATGTTAAGACGTGTTTCTCATTAGGAAACTTTACCACTTTAGAGATGATTGAATTTCCGTGACTAAAGGTATACAGACGAAAATAATAATGCTTACTACCGAATTAAGCACTTTCATGTAGTTTCTGCACATTACTTTAAGTGACCAGAGTGTTATTTTTAATTAACTTTTTTCGGTAGCACACGAAGGCCTTGTTCGGCACTATAGTCATATTGAAGGTTGGTAATTGCGTAATATCACAACTCTAGAAACCTAAACCTAAAATGTCAGTTATTGTAATATTTAGTTTTAATTTATTTCTATGCTAGACTACAATTCCACCGTAGAACATGTATTTGTGTAAGGTAAATGAATACCATATATGTTTTGATTATTCCTACACAAGTTATGCTCGAGGTCGATCCAAAAGTCTTAGTAAAATAAGGTTTCCAAGAGAAATAATGTTTTAGAATAGTTTATGTAAAAATTAACCTTAACGTAATTTAATTAAAATCCAATTATGTATATTTGAAGTGTTAAATTAATTTATTTGAATTCATTTCTTTGAAATATTTGTTTATTTTAAGATTTTTTATGTTTTTTTCCGATGTGGCAACACATAACTTTCTTGTGTCAGTGCCTTCTGCCTTCTTACATTAACAAGGAGTATACAGGTTGTTTTTGAATTGCACGGTACCGTTTGAGGTATGTTTGCTCTAGCTCCAAAGAAACCAAAATAGTTATATGAACATATTATTACGCGTCCAAACCGCACTAGGCGTCGTGCAGGTCTACCGAAGTAAGCGGTTGCCAAGTCAGCTACACTGGAAATGGGCGGGGTCGATATAAGGAGTAAAATTATTGAAAGGTAGTTTCAAACACCTTACACTTACCATATATTCACAACTAACAATGCTCAAATGGAGAAAAATCGTCTCCAGGCTCCACAACAATCTTAAATTCTTGTAAATCTTCTAAATTAGTTAGTCTTAGGCGGGGTGTTAAATTAATCCTATCTAACTGTGAAAGATAGGATTGTAGCCTACTCAGGAACATCATACACAACTCCAGTTCAATAACACTTGAAAAGAAACTTATCCAAAAGCTTAATAAAATCTTGAATTATACGGATCGTCGTAAACTTATTGAACACACCCTGTATATATGATGTTAGAAGCCAGATACTCTCTAGAGCATCCAGCCCGTAAAGGCAATTGCGCGCACGGCATAGCTCAGTGGTTGCGCGGGATTCTTACTTAATGTTGTTAAACGGTACTCGTCACAACTCCAAAAACGTCAAAATCGGGTAAAAATGTCAAAAAGGCGCCACCTATTAAATACATTTATAGCGGGCAAACGTCATGAACTAGATATAATAGATTATTCACTCAAAAACAAGCCTTCAACTCTACAAAAATTCTACTCCAAAAATATTTACGCTAAGTTCACCTAAACTTCAATAAAATCCTAAGGTTCATATAAAAGCCGCAAAAGACGATAATAAAACCAAAACTCATTAAATATTTCGATAAACTGAGCGCTAAAATCATTGGATCAAATAACCCAAAAAATAACTGATCAAAATGGTAATTAATTATACAATTTCCAAACGAAAACTACGCCACAACAAAACTAATCAACTCGATCAAATACCCATAAAACCCTAAAATTTATCAAACAACAAAATCGGGATGTAATACCTAAACTCTCATTCTCAAACAAATAATAAAATGATCAGATGATTCCTATGAAAATAACTTAAGAAGAAATATGCGACTACTCGCAACACCCTCGCATGCAAAATCAAACAGCTATTCGGTCAACGACCGGCTCACTACATAATTACGTTACTTTATATTCTAAAAGTTCTTTTAACGTGACTTATTACCACAATTAAAAACAAACAAACGCTCAAATCGAGACATTCTCATTAATCATTACATTAAAGCATACTGAAACTTCAAAATATTACTTTAAAAAATCCTGTATAACTTCAATAAAGTTTGATTACAAACTAAATGAACGACAAATGGAGGTTGTCGCTGTAAAATTATTTTACTCGAAATTTCTCACAAAAAATAATTCAATCTACTACAAATCTTCAAAAATATCTAATCTTTCAATGTATTACTTTACGTCGGCAAAATTTTAGGCTCAGAATATGAAGTCACAACAAATTCCAATCTGTTAATAATACAGTTGTACATATTAACAATAGTCATACGTTAGGGTATTTACATACTGAAACTTCAAAATATTACTTTAAAATATCCTGTATAACTTCAATAAAGTTTGATTACAAACTAAATGAACGACAAATGGAGGTTGTCGCTGTAAAATTATTTTACTCGAAATTTCTCACATAAAATAATTCAATCTACTACAAATCTTCAAAAATATCTAATCTTTCAATGTATTACTTTACGTCGGCAAACTCAGAAGATGAAGTCACAACAAATTCCAATCTCTTAATAATACAGTTGTACATATTAATAATAGTCATACGTTAGGGTATTTACATATTAAATTTTAGTACAGTTACAAAAAAAAAAACACTTTAAATTTCGCAATCCTAAACAAGAAACCTAAAAATAATAACCAAATTGAGCGTTGCAAGGCCATATTATCAATAGCTACATTTTAAACATAACGAAAATAATAAGGATATCGGTAACAAATATTGGCATATTTTCGAAAAATAAACTTTCAATACACAACATTACACAGATAAAAAATTGAAAATATTAACAAATAAAATCGAGTGAATGAATACGCTTGTTTCTAAATTGCCTGAAGGGCTTTTCTACAATAATTTCCACGAGAGCAAGCGAATGCATCCTCCACATAAAAAAAAAACACACACCTTATTGTTATCACCAACAGAATAGAAATAAAAGTCTACCTTACTTAGCACTTACAGCAATAGAATACTCCCCTTCCTCTGGACTACAATATAACATATCGTACAACTGGTCCACCAGGTACTGATTCGATCAGGCTCCAGTGAATTTCTACGGTTACGTTCTCAAAATAATTTTTTACTTCCTATTCATAATTATTCGAATTAAATTTACAACACTTAATTCAACCAAAAGCACACAAGTGATTAATTTTTCATCTGATTTATCGTGAATTCCCAAATATTTAACCATACTGGCGATTATTGCGTTATTTACAAAGCGTTCTTTAACGTTAATCTATTTATTTTACACTTTATTAGAGCGTATTTTATTTGTTTGAGCTGCGCGCGATATCCGTGAAACTACCTCTTCACCAGGAACTCGTTAAAAATAATCCACACAAACAAAATGTGTTACAGCAGGTCAACAGAACAGAGGCTAAGCACTTAAAAAACACGAAAACCACTTACTTCTATGACCCAAAATGTCACCATAGACAAAACGAAGCGATAAAATAACTCGAGGATGTGGTGAAACCAAATATTATCCACATCAGTGGAAGCGGAGTATACTCCAACGATAATGTTCCATACACCCTCGGTAGCATATAACCTGTTCCAACCCTCTACACTATCCCTTTCACGTATATTGCGAGGCACAACCAAGAAGCGTGAGCCGCTCCCTACATCCTAGGCTTGACTGACTTAGGCATTGTTCAGATCTCGCCATTTTCAATTTACTTCCGTACCTTTTAATTTAGCCTATCATGACAATTCACTACTTACAATTTTGAATTGCGCCAAAACAAATCAAACGTGAACCTTCGGGAAAAATCACCCAAAACATTTCATCACCTTATCTGTGTAACCAATATCTTGTACGCATAATACGTCGTACCTAAAGCTCTTTGCTTAAAACCAAACTTCTTATCGAAATATTCCGACAAATCGTCGCCTGCAACATTTGAACAAAATGCGAATTATGCTTTCTGCCCTGAATTTAAATACAAAGTAACGATGTCAATGAGATTATTATCTGTAAAAACTTCTAATTCTTTTAAATACGTGAAAGACAAAATAAAAACGTTACAATCGAAAAGCTTTCCAAACATTGATGCGTTATGAATCTCAATGGCATGAACTAGATTTCAGAAGTACGATATTAACAAATGATTTATAATTTCGAAATTAACGGCAAATCTTTGACAAAATCACGGCCACGTGACAATAAAAATTTTAAATCATAAAACGTTAATTTGAAGACTTTATAAGTAGCCCTCATATACATATAAATTTATATTTCTAACTGCCATAAAATTCTGTACTAGATAAATATTGCCCGATTTAGAAAAATCAAAATAAAGTCGGTTTAATAATTTTTAAATCGCCACAATATTCGGTTGTTTCTGAAAAATTTTACATATAACGATCAGTGCTTTCATCATAAATATTACCTATATATTTTATGTATACTTTATCTTTAATATCGCATTTAAATATTTGCCAGTATGAATGAATTGTAATAATTTAAATCTGGAGTTTATACTTAATAAAAGTATTCTATTATTAGTGTTTTGTATTTTACTGACTGTAAAATAGTTCAAAATCATTAAATTTTCTAATCAATTTGGCTCATTAAGCAATTTCAGATCAATCACTAAACTCAAAATATTCAAAGATTAATAGGCGTAACCCGTTAGGTAAATTTACACAGGTTAATGCTGAAATTTTTATCTCATCTGACACAAATAAACAAAAGTAAAAGTAAAGTAAAAAGCACCAAACACCAATTGTTATAGATTAAAAATCCCCAAACCTTATATTCTAAACACATTAAAGTCGATAAAGTTTGATTATCACTTTACTCGTAATAAGAAATTATTAACCCAATAAGCAAGAATAATAACCTTAAAAGATAATCACACCTTTCATCCTTTAAACAAAATCTAAAACCATTTCTTGCAAATACCTTAGATAATCCTTTGTCTGTCATATAGTGAAGTTCATAAGGTGGTTGTGTGCTTCCCGTAATCCGTTTAATTATGCATAAGCACTTGTCACAGAAGAAACCGTAGACCAGCCGTACTGACTAAGTAATTCGGCTGCTATTTTTATTTTTAGACCCGCGGTTGTTCAGGTTATTAATTTATTTTTGGGGTTACCTATGTAAGCGTGTTGACGTCATTGATGATTTCCTTTAACGGAAAGGGTAGGTGTTGCAATGGAGCCGTATTGACTAAGTAATTCGGCTGCTACGCAAGCTCATGAACACAATAGTCTGTTCACACGCATGGGATATCTGCTTTACTGATTTCTCTTCATATAAACGTCCGTCACAAAAAGGTTGTTTACTTCCACTAACTAGCTTAAACTACATGCTATGAATATCGTTACTTAAAGGGTTACTTCCACTTCCCTTATTGACTCACGCGCTTAATTACTGAACATTGTTAAGCAAATATTTGCTGTTTTATTTATTAATCTATCTTAACATTTTTTAAATTATTGGAGAAAAAAGGAAAAGGCCACGTAATCTTTCCGAGCTCCTTCAGCCACAATCATCGATTCGCAGCATACATACATACATTACGTATACAGTGAGCGGCTAAATTATGGAATAAATTCAATAATTCTTAAATCGGAAACTTCAGAGAAAAATCCCGATACCCGTCGATTTTTATTTTTAGACGCGCGTTCTATAAAAATACAAGCGAACTAAAAAAGACAACTATTCCAAATTTGGTATGTAGACATAATAGGTCATGATCTATCTTTTAAAACTATTTTCAAAAGTGCAACGTTGCCACTTCTACCAGAAACCCAAGGCAACGTTGAAAACTCAAATTGAATACCCTGTATGTTATTGCATTTTCGGATTCTGCATAAAATTCTAAGCAACATTTGTTAATATTTCCCTATACCCGTCTCTAAGCGTTACATACATGACCTCTAAAATAAAATAATAATCTGACCAACCGCACACTTAAAAATAAAAATCGACTGGTTTCGGAATTTTCTTCTGATTTTATTTGGTTTAAAAGTTCTGTCATAATAATCTTTGGAAAAAAACTGATTCACTTCATATGTCGAGCAGTTTAGTATCAAGAATACAGAAATAATTCAGTTTAAAACTGACAACAAAAAGAAAGTAGCAAAAAGAATAGATTTTTTAGATATCGAATTGGCACGAGTCAAATTTAAGACACTTACTATTTACTTCAGTACTTAATGGTGTTACATTGTAGGTATTTGTACTAAGTGAATAACTGATAATTAATTAATAATAATGGCACCATTAAGTGAAACACAACGAAGTGAAGTATTAATTATGATATCCTGGTCGCGTTAAACACATTGCAAATGCTGGTCGTCCAAAAATGAACGAAAATGTAAAACTTGATGTGTTGTTAAGTTTGGTAGAAAATACTCATAGCAGTTCCAGAGCAATTGCAGCTGATGAAGGCATTTCACAAAGGTCGGTGTTACGTGTACTTAAAAAGGAGGAATACCATCCGTATAAAATCCAGAATGTGCAGGAACTCAATGAAGATGATCCGGATCGCCAAATGCAGTTTTGGGAAGTCATGCAAGACTTATGTAACCGCAACCCAGGATTCCTTCGTCAAATTCTTTTTTCGGATGAAGCTACATTTTCCTTAAATGGTACAGTGAATCGACAAAACTGTAGATATTGGAGTAAAGAGAATCCTTACTGGGTGAATGAGTTACACACTCAGTATCCTCAAAAAGTGAATGTCTGGGCGCGGATAGTAGAGAACAGAATCATTGGTCCTTTTTTCTTCGATGAAACTCTTACAGGGCAACGATATCTGGACTTCTTACAATATGAACTTATACCTGCCATTGCAGTAATTTTCCCAAATGAAAATGATCCTGATTTACCAAATGATAATATATGGTTTCAGCAAGATGGTGCACCTCCTCACTATACACGTCCTGTTCCCGATTTTTTAAACATAACTTTTCCTGGTAGATGGATTGGTAGACGAGGATCTATAGAGTGGCCCTCAAGATCTCCAGATCTTACACCTCTTGATTTTCTTCTGTGGGGCTATTTAAAATCTAAAGTATACGTCGAGAAACCACGAAATATGGAAGATTTGAAAAATAGAATTAGATTAGAAATGCGTAAGATTAGTCCACAAATGATCCACAATGTTCAAGAAGCTTGTGGTCATCGGTTCAATTACTGCCAAGACGTAGGAGGGTGACAATTTGAACATTTAAATTGAGTTACAAACAATTCTACAATGTTAAACAATTTTTTCTCTGTTTTGTATTAATAGTAGATACTTACTTACCTGTGTGAATTAATTTAATTTTACATTTTCGTTCATTTGTAAATGAGCAGTGTTTGCAACCTGTTTAACGTAACCAGTTTCCCTATTTTTTTTCAATTTTACTAACTGTCGATTGTCTGATAGGTTTGTTAGGATATTTTGTATTAGATAAGTTACATACTTGTAGTTGCGTTGCGGTTCTACCTCCACCTCCAATCATAATTGATATTTCTTTTCGCTATCATTTTTAATGTGCTTACTGTATTCTTGATACTAAACTGCTCGACATATGAAGTGAATCAGTTTTTTTCCAAAGATTATTATGACAGAACTTTCAAACCAAATAAAATCAAAAAAAATTCCGAAACCAGTCGATTTTTATTTTTAATGTGCGGTTGGTCAGATTATTATTTTATTTTAGAGTCATTTACGTAACGCTTAGAGACGGGTATAGGGAAATATTAACAAAAGTTGCTTAGAATTTTATGCAGAATCCGAAAATGCAATAACATACAGGTGAATTTTCAAAGTTTCCTTGGGTTTCTGGTAGAAGTGGCAACGTTGCACTTTTGAAAATAGTTTTAAAAGATAGATCATGACCTATTATGTCTACATACCAAATTTGGAATAGTTGTCTTTTTTAGTTCGCTTGTATTTTTATAGAACAACAATAATCTTGAATCACCCTGTATACGTAACGCAAATACTCAAAACTGTTGCTACGACTGATTCGATAATTAAAAGATCTCTCAAAAGTTCCATTGCAACACCTCCCCTTTCCATTATAGAAAAGCATCAATGACGTGGTCACGCTTACATAGGTAACCTCAAAAATAAATTAATAACCTGAACAACCGCGCGTCTAAAAATAAAAATCGACGGGTATCCGGATTTTTCTCTGAAGTTTCCGATTTAAGAATTATTGAATTTATTCCATAATTTAGCCGCTCACTGTATACGTAATGTATGTATGTATGCTGCGAATCGATGATTATGGCTGAAGGAGCTCGGAAAGATTAGGTGGCCTTTTCCTTTTTTTCTCCAATAATTTAAAAAATGTTAAGATAGATTTATAAATAAAACAGCAAATATTTGCTTAACAATGTTCAGTAATTAAGCGCGTGAGTCAATAAGGGAAGTGGAAGTAACCCTTTAAGTAACGATATTCATAGCATGTAGTTTAAGCTAGTTAGTGGAAGTAAACATCCTTTTTGTGACGGACGTTTATATGAAGGGAAATCAGTAAAGCAGATATCCCATGCATGTGAACAGACTATTGTGTTCATGAGCTTGCGTAGCAGCCGAATTACTTAGTCAATACGGCTCCATTGCAACACCTACCCTTTCCGTTAAAGAAAATCATCAATGACGTCAACACGATTACATAGGTAACCCCAAAAATAAATTAATAACCTGAACAACCGCGCGTCTAAAAATAAAAATCGACGGGTATCGGGATTTTTCTCTGAAGTTGCCGATTTAAGAATTATTATTGAATTTATTCCATAACTTAGCCGCTCACGGTATATGTATCGTGGGATTAAGGATGGGTGTGATCAGGATAGGATCGAAAGTAACGGAGTTAGGGTTCTGAGGGGGAAAATACTACCCCAGTATTCGCCTAACTAGCCGCACACGGTGTGCATACACGCAGTGACCACGTCGCTACATGTGTATGAGCAAAACTCGCTGAAAAAACCTCATACCCGGTTATTATATTCTTTAAGGTCTCTTAGAAAAAATGCGCACTGATTCGCCCTAACTCAAGCTCTAACCGAGCGATTCTCCCTCACCCTAACTACGCTTTCGCTTTTATACCCTCTGTCCGCCATATTGCCAAAATGCCACAACATATTCGCGCCAATACCAAAATCCACTTATCACCATCGAGATCTCATGCGTTTCTTTGCCGCGTCGAAATCCTGAAAACGGAACAAGACGCAACAGATGCGAACTATACGTAGCCATCTTGAATTTTCTTTATAAATTTACTCACAACTCCTCTAAAAAACCATTATGCGCAATCATAATCACTCTGTATATGATTCAGAACCGGACTCAACTTTTCATGCAAATCTCGCATGTAGGCGATTCCTCCTCTCACGCAATTCAACAACCTCCAACGCATTTACCCTTAAACATGCATTCAATTTTACATTATTGCACAATGTTACATTTATACAAACAAAAATATGCATACATATTCCTTACTGCACATTAATACAATATCAATATATCATAACCTCACTCACTTATACGTCTACATCCATTCTTTTTATACGCATTCTTTAGTAGACAGCAGCTAAAGACCAGTAGCAATCCGATAGTCTTTCACCAGTGCCGTCTTAGTAAGAATTTTCCCAAAACATTATTTTTCAACCAAATTTAATGCTTTCAACATAAACATTTTTCTACAACATTCAAATATTCTTTTATCTGACACACAATGTCTCATTAAGTTTCAGTGGAGTGTCATTTACACCAACTCACATTCTGCATACACAAAAAAAAATTTTTCATGCAAACACTTCATTTACATTCAAAATACGTTCCATACGTTATCAACATACTGCATATACATGATGCGTCAAAATAACTTTACAGTATGTCTAAAATGAATTAATTACCGAGAAATGAAAATTTAGACGATTTAAACTAATAATTGCAAATACTTGTTTGAGTTTTTTGGTTTTCACGTCACGTATTTTAACATAAATTTATATAATTACAGACAATTACAGTTATCGTTGTTAGTAGTAATGACAAAAAAATGTAAAAATAATTGAATAGAATATGGAATCTATTTCAGTAAATATTAACCAGAACTATAATAAATTAAATATTATTAAACCGTCTTGAAAAAGGCGAACAAATTTAGCAAAATTTAATTATATTATAATGTCCCGGCAAAGTTTTAATTTAATAATGGAAAAAGCATTCACAACTAAAACTTGACATACAAGCTAAAGTTTTAGGACGATCGTAATAAATCTTACAAAGGTATAATTTAGGTTACTACGTTTAATCTCATTTTATTCTAACTGTGCATGTTAAGTCATTGCAATGCTGTGACGACTAAATATTTAATTGGTAAAACATTTACTTCGAGGTTTAGGAAAAACATACCAAAAAACGCAGACATACCACAAAGTTAAAATTAAAATTAAGACGTACCATTAATTACAAGCTGGTACTTTTTAAAGTTCTTTAACATGGCATGCAGCAAATTGGAATCCGACGTTTCGTTTTCAGGGAACTATAGTCAACTTTGTTTTTTAAATACGGTCCCAAATTTTTATACATAACATAGTAGAGCTTTTTATTCTTCATGCAAGCATGTATCACACTTTATGATTTAATTGCGATTTTTAAACTTATTTTACGATTATCGGATTATCGGACTTTTGCTAAATGTGCTTTCCTCATAAAATTAATGAAATGACGCAGAATTTTTCAGTTTTGAATACAAATTTTGTAACTAATTAATTACAATCAGTCATCAACACACAAATGGACAAGAAAGTATAAAGATAACGCTTAACAATAATTAAACAAAAAATTATAATAAGTGCTCGAAAAATCCTTCATCGTTCTCCAAACATAAATAAATAGCACTTCTAACTGTACAATCCAAAGCGTTGTTCAACATTGTAGGTGTTACAGTTTGGAATGC
This sequence comes from Vesta saturnalis, assembly GCA_036346205.1. NCBI lineage: Eukaryota > Metazoa > Arthropoda > Insecta > Coleoptera > Lampyridae > Vesta > Vesta saturnalis. The sequence continues at coordinate 332,025 of JARFJB010001911.1, forward strand.
GTTAGGTATTAACCTTCGGAGTTCTTCTTCTGTTCCAAAGATATGTTTATAAACATAATTTGTTATGTACCCCTCAGAATGAGTGCTTAAAACTCTGTCGGCAAACCTATTTGAAAGGTAATCCTTAACCATTCGTGAATTGTGTGCAGGTGCATCACCATGCTGAAACCAACAATCGCGTACTATGGCTAAGGGTAAATTATCAAGAGCGTCTTCAAAAGTAATTTTTAGTGAATTTAAGTAACATTGCGATGTTAAATTTTTCTTATAAAGAAAGGATCCCAACCCACATATTGAAGGCAAAACGGTGTTAATGTCGTAGTTATTTGCATAATCTTAAATTTGCTTGAGACCAATGATGAACGTTATTTCTACTAAATATCCCATTATTGGGAACCGTACTTCCATCAGACCATATTAAGTGAAAAAATTTGAACTAACACTTAAAATCTACCTTAGGAATTTTTTTGCCACTTAATTACGCGTCGTGTCAAAAAATTGGATAGAACGTAATTAATTGATATGTTTAAGGTCTATATCTACGTATTTTTATATCTTTTCAATATGCAGCTGTTTAGCGTAGTGAAAAAGAGTAGATTGCATAACCTTCTATACTTAGAAATGTATATGTAGGTTGGAAGGTAAAAATCGCAATTAATCCATGAAGTGTGATACATACTTGAATGCAGAACAAAACGATCTTCTAATATTATGTATAAAAAACTCAGGACTGTATTTAAAAAAACAAAATTGATGATGGTTCGTTCAAAAACGAAACGTCAGATTCCAATTTGCTGCATGCCATGTTAAAGAACGTTAAAACGTGCCTGTAGAAAGTTCTCTAATTTTTTATTTAACATCAACCACAAAGGAATAATTTGTCAAAAACGAAATCGCGAAAATTCGCTTTTTGTCAGATAACTTCGGAACGGTTCGGAATTTCGTCAGTTTGAAAATTTCATTTTACTAAACTCCAAAACGTCCTAGTTTTCTCCCATTTAATTCTACATCTTACCTTTTCCGAGATCCCCATGGTGGGCCTCCTTATGTTAGACACAGTGTATGCACAGTAAGACTAGTGGCGTTTAAGTTTAAAATTGGACACTTGTTAATCAATCAATTAATAATTATTGTGCACGTTGTTTTTACCAATCGAGGTAAGTTGTGTTGAGTTCCATTGTGTCGGGTGGACTCCGGCTATAACTCGGAAACTGTCAATCTGACAACATTGGAAAAAAATACTAATAGGTAAATTGGCCAAGAGAAATCGCTGGAAATTATTTTCAAGTTGGAAAGATGGCCGCTAGGGGACGTACACCAACACCAAATTAGAGATCGACTTCTTCTATTAAATCGGCATTATCAGGATATGTCCAAAATAGTTTTATTATAAACTAGGTAAGCTTAGAGACATTTTCTGCTTTTAGCATATTTATCTATTTTGTTAAATGAGGGGTGGGGAGAGGTAAATATTCACTTGGAATAATGCTATAACTTCTTTTTAATTCAACCTATTTTGTTGAGTTTTTCTCGTTGTTGTTTGTGTTGCGTTGTCTTTTAGTGTTACAAAATGCTTTATACCAACGAAGAGTTATTTGGCATGATAGGTGTTTATTTTGAATGTTACAGCTGCTACAATGGTATATGTGCAGCAATATGCTGATAGACTCCACCCGAGTAAAAAACTTTTTCTTCGAGACATCCATCATTTGCGAAAGACTAGAAAAGTTCATGATCCCGTATACCGCAGACAACGCAAGGGACGCACAGAAGAGAACATTATTAATGTTTTAGCTTATGTCCAGTTTAATCCTCACCTAAGTATTAGAACTATTGCGCAACTAAGCTGAGAGCAACTAAGCAACTAAGAATGGACGCCGGCTATATCTCGGGAACTGTCAATCTGGCATCATTGGAATCGTCGGAGAGAAATCGCTGGAAATTATTTTCGAAAGATGGCCGTTAGGGGGTGCAACTGTTATATCCAATCAAAAAACGGGCCCTTTCTCAGAAAATGTGCAAGTAAAGATGTATTTTAGATATTGACATACCAAACACTAGAAAATTTTTGACTATTTTTGCTTAGCGTATTTTGCTGTATTTTAAAATGTAGTGGTGGGGGAACGTCAAACAGGTTTTTATTTAAATGCCAATAACTCCGGTTAACGGAATTGAACAAACTAAGTCTCGTCTAAAAGAGCTCTTCTTACTCAATAATCTGCTGTATAAACATTGTCCGAATAGATTTTGTCATAGTAGCTAGAGGGTTAAATAGTACGCTATCTTTCTCTTTGTATAGTTAAAAAATAGACACAAGATTCCTAAAAAGTCAGCGAAAACCGCAACTTCCTATCTTTTTTCCAACCGAAGATATCAATAAATTAAATATTAGGCCGTAGAATATGCAATACTTTACTTGGGAATCGAATTAATTGCTTCAGTTTAACCAATACCGCCCTAAATGTTCAAACTGCCGTCCATCCTTTTTGGATGCACTTAAGCATCCTCTCCCGCGTATACTAAACTGCACTCTCTAATTCAGCAAGTGAAATAGTTTCCATACAGTCCCTTATTCGTCCAATCATGTTATCCCGTGTAGTGAATCGTGTTGTAAAAACTATATCTTTTACTGGATCAATCGAGGAATGTAAATCTGGCGATCTAGCCGGCATTGAAAGATGCCGCCCCGTCCTATCCATCTACCAGGGTAGTCATTTAAAAATTCGCGAACATTTACCGCGAAGTGAGCTAGACAGCTGTTGTGCTGGAACCAGCATTCGTTGTCGAATTTCAAGGGGCACTTCCTCTAACAAAATCGGTAATTTCTCTCTCAAAAACCGATAATTCGTCCTCCTAGAATTCTGCCCAACAATTTACAGACCAACGACCTTGGTGCTTGACTTCTCGCATCCAGTGCGGATCCGTTCTTGACCAATAATGCGTATTATGGAGATTGACACCTCCATTGCTATGAAAGGTGGCCTCATTTGTCCACTGATTCCACAGGTTATTACTGGTTTTATGTAGGAAAAGCATTAAGCAAACCTTTGTAAGTTTATGGTGAAGGTTCAAAATCGAAATTCGCTTACCAAGTCCTACGCAATAGTTCTAGTACTTAGGTGAGGATTAAACTAGATATAAGCTAAAACACTAATAATGTTCTTGTCCGTGCGTTCCCTGCGTTACAGCGGTATACGAGACCATGAACGTTTCCAATTGTTCGCAAACGATAGATAATTCGAAGAAAATACACACATGTCATGTCAACCAACGCTTAATTGGCATAAGACATTTTGTAACACTAAAAGACAACGCTACACGAACAACAACAAAAAAAACTCTAACAATAACAGGAAATGGTACAATGCGATTTGGAAAATCAAGAACATTTTGACGTATTGCTTCCTATTTTGTTTTTACAGCCTACTAACGTTTATGACGGATGCCATCGCTAAGAGATTATTATTACATACCTAGGTTGCATGTTATTCTCTTCTTGTGCATAAATTGTCGGTTTTGAAACAGATAACGTTTTTCATCAATATATTAGGACTTTGATTTTCTATTTATTACCTCAGAAAGCAATAATTTTTCTGTTAATGCAGATAATATTATTTTGACGCAAAGCAATAGTTAAAGTGGCTATTGTTCTGTGTTATGTTTAGCATTTCAAGACCTACTTGTTTTTACTAGACTGCTATCTGTCGATGCGTGAAAGATTGCAGCTCTATATTAAACAGTACGGCTGGCAATTTGAACATTTGTGGCGCCGTTAGGGCTACGCACACCATTCTCCTATAACATCGATCCTTTTTATCCGCTCTAAATTAAAGATACGCCAGTGAAAATTTAATATAATTTATTCCTTTGTTTTAATAGGTAAATAGGTTTTAATAATTAATGGCAGTTAAACCTGCTCTCTAATTATGTTACTTGTAAAATATATTTTTACACTTATTTTTCATATCTATATAACCAAAGAAGCTATCCACTTGCGGTTTTCACCAATTTCTATATTTTTTCACGCTATTTTTCGTGAGTTAAAAATAATTATACCCTTACATTTAAAATTTTCGAGAAAATTTTAAAAATTTACGGCTATGTCACAAAACCTCGTCTACCGACTAGAAAAAAACTAAACCGACAATGTTAATATTTTACTAGAAGCACCCGATGATCCTCTCTCAATCGAGACTCAGTTTATAAAAATCGGTAGAATTAAAAAAAAGTTATGGTATTTTTTCAAGTAAACCTCTCCCCCCTCCCTTCGTTTAACATATTAGAGAAAAGAAAAATAAAATGTTTCTAAGCTTACGCAGTTTATAATAAAACTATTTTGAATATACCTTGACAAGGCTGCTTGAAGTGAAAAAGCCGATTTTCTGATTTCGTGCTGGTTTACGCCACCTAGCGGCCATCTTTCGAATTTGAAAATCATTTCCAGCGATTTCTCGTGACCGATTTACCTTTAGTGTTTTTTCTTCCTTCGGATTGACAGTTCCGAAGGTATAACCCGCGTTCATTCTTGGTTGTTCTCTCGGTATAACTTTGTTACAAATACGTATTAATTTGAACACTGGAACTGTGGCAGGATCTGTAAAACACCGAACGCGTTTCGATAGCTAGGCTATCATCATTAGTGGTCGACCGCTGATGATGTTAGCGTAGCCATCGAAACTCGTTTTGTGTTTTTTAATTTTGTGTGGTACGTGGGTGTATTATGCTTGTTAGGTAATTATTTGCTTAGATATGGCTACTCTGACTATAATATGCGTCGGCCGCATACTTAACAAGAGCTAATAGCAGAAATAGAAAATGTAAGTGATCACGTTTTATACCATTGTATTCTACATTAAATTGCAAGTAAGGATGGATAGAGTATGATGAGTCTGAATCTACACAACCACTAATTAACTTGATTAGAACTGTGAAGTTATCATTTTCTAAAAAAAAAGACAAAGCTTATACACACATTTCTTTAAAAAAAATTGCTAGACAGTAGCAATTGCTATAAAAACTGCTTCAAAATCTAAGCTTTCAAAAGACAGAATACAACACTTTATTCGACACCATTTAAGTATGATTTGATACGTGTAACTTTTGTATAAGGAAATCTTTGAACGAGTTGAAACTTTTATGCCTATTGATTTCGCAACATCCTATACTTTAACTTCAATATTAGTAAGTTTGGCAACAGTGTACATCACACTTTTGCTTTTTCAAATAAATTGTAACAAAAGTTTCTAATTTATGGAAGAAAATCACGTCTTCTTTTCCGGTTCTTTTTGATAAGGGGAACGCCATTTTAAGCAAAATGATGCGTCATTAGAAAGCTAACATGATATATGGAGAAGATTTCTATAATTTTTATTGTTATATTACTTAAAAATTAACAGTTTTGGTACAGCATTGGGTTTCTATACATCTAATTGTACTAAATTTGTTTAGTGATAGTATTTTACACACATTTCGCTTCGAATCAAGAGGTATGTTAAACCACTTTCTTTCGTTACATTACTAATCTAAAATCAATAAATACATATTGTAATATTGTAAGATAACAAACATTTTAAAAGAAAAATTTCGTATCAACTCATTTTCTAACACAATTGGTTTATGTAGGTTCTTTTCGTCTTATTGGATTTTATCGTTTCTTCCGTTCTCAAAATATTATTGGCCGATACTACCAGTACAGTAATCTAACGTTTCCGAGTTATGAAATAAGATACAATTGCTCTCCGAAACCGAGCACAGGACATTTTATGGGTACTCCTTCACATAGTATCATCCGTTTGACCAAAACACATAAATTATATCTGATAATACATTCGGCTAAGTAATACACACACGTACATCACCCGGTGAGTGCATTTTATTGACTAATTCTGCATGACGAGGCTCTCCTTACCTATACAATTGCTGGGGTTACTCTGAGAGCAACTCGCTATTATCACGAATTACCATTCTACTGCTACGTTTATCCTTTTTGGAAAATTTAATGCCTGTAACCGTTTTGTTGAACCTCTTATTAGGATTATATGGGTCGAGGTTATGTACTTCTAACTACAAACGATAGTTAAGTTTATGTGCAAATTCGAGTTGGCTCACTTACATCTGTCACTGGTTTGTTAACTGTTAACATTTAACTTAAATTTTTGATTACTTTTATATGTATTTAGTCTTACAGTTAACAAAATTCACAATTTGCTTTTATAGTTTTATGTCTGTGTACTTGCAGCTCAAGCCATCAGCTGTTTTGAATATGTACTTTGGACTTAGTATATAGGGTGGCCCTTACACAGAGTGCGTCCTAAACTATAGTAACATTTGGGTTATATAAAATTTAGATTGCTCGTTTAGGGGATTGCTCCTATAAGAATTTCATAAATGTTATGCTTATTTAGGTTAATTCATGTGTTGCATTTCACTTAAAATTGTTTAAGCTACAAACGCTATCTTAATAAGGAAGCTATTCCACTTTTTTTTTATTACGGCCTTCAGCCACATGTTTAAAACCAATGCTTAAGATTTACCTTTGTGCTTATTTAAATTTATGTTTTACACTTATAAAGCTAGTGACAAACTCAGCCTTTCTGAACCTGTATGTATTATGTTTGCTTTATCTATACTGCTAATTGAAAGTAAATTTAATTTCTTTGCGGTTACAAAGAAGCAAGGGTAGACATCTAGTGGAAGTTTTAGTTTATATTTTGGGTTTTAAAGTGTGTTTTGGGTTGATTTAAAACTGAAATACCAGTTTTGAGGAGAGCTCTTCCTAAAACTTCGGTTTAGAGTTACTTGTTTAACTTGGTACTTACGTTTTGTTATTTTATTTTTAGGGTAAACATTGGATGTCGAACCGCGCACTTGTATATTTTTATTTTTTTTTATTTTGACGTATTATAAGGTGTTCAATATCTTTTAAATTATAGGTTTAGCACTTTCCAGAAAGGTAAGTGAGTTACTACTAGACCATTGGGTCAGATTTATTTTAGATTGTTTAATTTTTCTACAAATATTTTTTTTTGTTAATATACGAATAGAAAAATTCACAATAAACAAGTTGGTGTTAAACGATCGTCAGTTGTTTCTTTACTCCTGCGGCCTAGGATCAAAATTCCCAGCCGGGCCTTTTGCCTGGTTGGACTTAGCAGCATTTATTTTAATTGTAACGTCTCTCTCCTTGTGCCGTAGCCCTTTTCTTGATCCAAGGGCGATATAAAAGTTTAGATCAAGTGGTGCCCTTTTAATCTCTCTGTGTACTTTCCTACGCCAAACCGCCCACGCATCGAAGTGCCCAACCGACTGACTGAGCTTCCAGTTAACTTCTTAATTCGTGTTACCGCACAATTTCTCCTTTTCTACCACAATCCTTTTGTGCACGTAACACAGAATTGTTTGGCGCCCAACGTGGGGCGATTTGGTTTTGGCGAATATTGTTTATGTGTAACATCACACATACTTCTAATAACTATCTTACACTTTAAAATTTTTGTACTCTTTACTCATTCTCTCCACGAAAGTTTAACGCAACTTAACTTCGTAATTATTTAATCATTTTGTAGCTGTAACTATAATTAGTAATCATTTTAATAAATTTAAACTCATGTTCATAAGTTAGATTTTGAAATGGCTATCATTTGGAAAATAGATGTTAACCGATTACTAAAAGCTGAACTTCAACACGAATTATTTTCGAGGGGACTTTCATGCGACGTGCCTTAGAACAGTCACGTAAATCAGTTCGTAGCGCATTAGTGCTGGAAGGAGATCAAACTTTTCCGACTGTCGGCTATACTATTACGTGTGATGTTGATCTATCGGTTATACGTAAAGCTAACGAGGAGCTTTCCACTATCCTAATCTCTTTTTCGGGTGATATCTATACCGACTGCTAAACGGTTGATTACGCTTTGGGTACATACTCATCGTCGTTGTACTCTGACGAAAGTGGATACTCCGGATGAAGTAACTGTGAAAAATTAATTCCTTCTCACTTCAAAATTATCGCGCGGAAGTCGAAGGTGGAAACGTCCCGCCACGGTTAATTTCTCACTAGTACCCTCTTCTAGTCCTAAGGTTACACCAATTAGTACTACGGAAAGCGAACCTGATCTTCTTTCTTCTGATTCGGATGACTTGGATGCTTTACCTATTCCAAGCGTTAATACATCTACACCAGTAGCTTCTCGAAAATATTACGCTGTCGCGAAATTAAACTTAACGTTTTCTGGTGAAACACGGATGGAAGAACTCGCTTCTGCTAGGGGATTTACTAACTCGTACTTATACGCTGCTTGTCCAGAACTTCTTACTGGCTTTATTGCTATATAGGTCTCATAAAGAATCCTTAACCGCTTGGGAAGACGTAGTAGCGCTTTTAACATCAGAATTTATTCGTACTAACTATGATGAACGATTGTTAGAAAAAATTAAAGCTCGTAATATGGGACCTTCAGAATCTATTGGCATCTATGTAGCAACTATGCAAAGTTTATTTCAACGATTACTTATACCTCTCTCTCCGGAACAACTTGAGATCGTCAGACGTAACATATAACCTTTTGTTTTGAAAAACAACTGGTAAGCAATGAGGTACTTGATTTTCAGCCTTCATTTCGGTTCGTGTTAATACTGAGATTTGAACTCCCCTTTTTTATTGTATGGCAATGGTACATACTATTAAGTTGGACTGATACCCCATTCGCTCGGCTTTATACCGGAGAGCATGAGAAGTGTGAAGGGCGCCAAGGCTTTAGCAAGATGTAATGGGTGTATGTTGTAATTAGCCTTATCCGTGACAATAATAATGTGAACCACTAATAAATGAAAACTATGAAGGTGGCTTAGTGATTTAATGGTTAAATGAAACTATTACAAACTACATATCAACATTAAGTACAAATGTTATTAATTTAATTTTAGGTAAAAAATGCATGAGTGAGGTATGACGAGATGGTTATGTGAGTGTAACCGGAGATCTCTCACAGTGGTCGGTACTGATAATTTTATAATATGTAAATCGTGTATGTATGATGGTGATGAAATGAAATATCTAACCTTACATAGGCAACTCCTTGTTTTTATCCTTTTTATTTTTTAGGACTTGAGATGTTAAACAACCCCTGTTTTTTTTATGTGGCCAAGTTGGACCGTTAATGGAACTTGTTGCAGTACTATTGCCAGTTCGTTCTGAAGACAAATTCTTTTATTTAATGAATGTTGCTTCATATAAAAAAAAACCCTAAAAATTGTTAAAAATTACCAATTAAACGCTTGGCTTACTTTCAGTCTTACTTACCAATTGTTGATTGGGTTTTTAAAGATTAAATTTATGAATACAATAAATTTTAGTTAAATTTGCGTTCGCATGGCATAATAATTTGACATTATTGTTTTGTTCTTAAACAAAATCGTACATATTAATTATATATTAATGCTTGATTAATTAAAAAATTTTAGAAATCCAAAATTATGTGTACCTATTTTATTGGCAATCTCAAGGTTGTTCTCAATTGTTCTTATCAGAACTGATTTAGTTCTATTTTACCTTACCTTGAATTTATTAAAATTTAAACAGTTTTAGCGGCATTTTTGAATTTTATATTATTATGCAAAAGTACCGTTACAAACATTTCTCCGTTTAATCAAACATCTTTAGCGTTGACAGAAATAACTTCTTTAACACAGCTTATCACTTTGGGCAATGAGCACGAATATAATAAATATTCTATCAAGACTTTTAGACCTCCTCCTTCTCGCCGTACTTCAAGATTACTAGAACCTAACTTAGCATACGTAGATTCTGCTAGTGATGCATCAACTTCGTCTAATATTCGTAAACCTACTCCTTACGTTGTCCATACCCTATCTACTCCTTCACCTGCTTCACCTTCTACTTTACGTTGCTGGAATTGTCAAAAATGGGGACATACTTCTCCTAAATGTCAAGAACCACAGAATAGGCATTGTTACGGTTGCGGTAAACCAGGAGTTACCAAACTCAATTGTCCTAAATATAATTCTGGTCAGGGAAACTAATAGGCTTCTGACCGAGTAGAAGACACTGTTCTCCCTATAATCTCGGATACTCCTTTTTCGGGTCTTACGGATCAACAACGATTTCTTCTTGACTATATTTTCTAGTGTTCAAAATGACGACAGATCATACCTTACTGTCTCAATTCTTGGACAAACGTTCAAAGGTCTTTTGGATAGTGGATCATCACGAACCATACTTGGTGCTGATGGATGGAATTCTTTACGACGTTTCCATGTTTCACTTTTAACGGACAACTCTCCTTTATTTTATTCTGTAGCCAATGGTGGCATACTCCATTCTTCGGAATGTTCCTCTACGGATCAACCGTGGAACGATTTCTTCTGTGAGTATATTTTCTAGTGTTCAAAGTGACGACAGATTTCTCATACCACTTATTTTGGGCATCAGATTTTTGGAGCGGTTGATTTCGTTCCAAAGGTCTTTTGGATAGTGGATCATTGGTCTTTACGACCTACTCCATTACTTGGTGCTGATGGATACGGAACATTCAAACGACTTTCTCCGATGTTATCTTCTTCTGAACGGACAACTCTCCTTTATTTTATTCTGTAGCCAATGGTGGCAATAGTCAGATTCTTGGAATGTTCCTTTAGCTTCCGATCACTCGTGGAAGATAAAACTGTAGTTATTGACGTGATTAGTAGTACAAAATTATTACTCGACGCCGAACCTTATTTTGGGCAATAGGTATTATGGAGCGGTTGATTTCGTCCCTAAATTTGCAGACTAGGGTCATTGGTCTTTAGGAACTCGATGACTGATGCTATAAATACGGGTGTGGAACCTTCAAACTCTTTCTCACGAATCTAGTCCAATAGTTCTGGTACGGAAATTCATTACAACACCTGCTGAATACAGCTTTTCCTATCGCTTTTCGCAATACTGTACTTCGCTGATTGAGCACAAAATTATTACTCGACGCCTTTACCTTATATCACTTCAATTTTGGATCGTTATACGGTTATGCTCCTACTTTGCTTACTATCGCAGATAAGGATATTCGATGATCTGCTACTACGGGTGTGGAACCTTCAAGATAGTCCACGGTCTAGTCCAATAGTTATGGTACGGAAAGGACAACACCTATCGATTTTGTATCGATTTTCGCAAAGTCAACGCTGTGCAAGAATGCTCACTTTCAATATCACTTCAGGATGCCTTTCGGATCGTTTACGGGATTCTCCGGCTACTATTCCAGTTTGGACTAATTCGTGTCTGCTTATTGGCGGATACTCTCTCTGAAAATTCTAAGCCACTCATTGTTTCGCTTACCTCATAGAACGCTTATTGTCAATTCGCTAGGACCTACATTTCGAGATTACATAATTCTCCGAAGCTGCATTACGCAACGATCTAATCGTGTTACGTTAGTGCAGGGTCTCGAACCCTATTAAGTTTCGCGATAACCTGTCGATTTTGTCATCGCTACACCTACATTTGAGAAACATTTAGAAGTGCTTACGCAAATCAAACGGTTATGTTATGCGGGTTAACTAAGAGATGTCTTATTGGTTGATCCGGATAAGGTCGCTGCAATCACTTCTATACCTGTTCCTACCTCCGTAACTGAAGTTCGTAGATTACTCGGAATGTCTAGTTGGTATCGACGTTTTGTTCCACATTTCGCTACGCTTACTGCTCCTTTAAGTGCTCTTCCTCGTAAAAACACTATTTCGTCTGGTCAAGTCAATGTCAAGATTCTTTTAACTATTTAAAAAAATGTCTCGTATCTGCTCCTATTCTTTCATGTACTGATTTCTCTTATCCTCGTACTATACAAACAGATGCCTCAGATTTTGGCTTAGGCGCTGTTTTAAGTCAAACCACCACGTCTAAGGAACAAGTCATTAGCTACATCAGTCGCTCCTTAACTAAAGCGGAACGTCATTACCCAACCACAAAGAAAGAATGTTTAGCGGTCATTGTTTTATACTTGTAATAGCGGATTATTTTACAAAATTTTTATGCTTTTTTCCTTTACGTACTGCAACAGTTACTATGGTTACTCGAATTCTAGAGGAACAAATTTTCTTAATGTTTGGTACTCCGCAATATATCATCACGGATAATGGGATACAATTTCGCAGCAAGGAATTCACAGTCCTGTGCTCTCGGTATCGTACAAACATTCTATATACTCCAAAATATCACCCTAGATCGAATCCGGCTGAACGAATTAACAGGGTTCTTAAGACAATGCTATCCTCTTATATTAGCTCCAATCAGCGTACTTGGGATGTAAATTTACCAAAGATCAGATGTGCTATTCGTTGTGCGAAACATGAAATCACTGGTTACTCTCCGCATTTTACTTTCTGTGGACGCGAACATATACTTTATGGTGATCTTTTTCCTGAACCTCTTGGCTCTGACTCTCCTATCTTGAACCCTAGTGGGAATACTCCTCCGACACGATCCGACCAATTTTATGACTCAATTCGCTTAGACATACTTAAACGTATGAAACGTTCTACTGAACGATTCCAACAATGATATAGTTTCCGTGGACGTCACGTCCGTTACAAAGTAGATGACTTGGTTTGGAAAAGGAATGTTGTTCTCTCCGAATCATCTCGGCACTTCAATGCTAGCACCGAAATTCGTGGGTCTGTGCCGCATAACGCGAAGTGTCTCCTTGGACTTACGAATTATGCGATTCTTTTGGGAAGTCTCTGGGCGTGTACCACGCAAAAGACCTCAAGCCACACGTACCTGCATTCTCTGCGTCTTCTAGTGCGTCGGACGGGGATGATCTCACTATCTCTGATATTTGGTTTTAGGAAATAAAGCGTAAACTATTAGGAAGTCCTAATCGCCGTAAACGGCACAAGTAGTTTTAAAGTACTACTTATTTTCGGGTGGCTGGTTGGGTTTCTCTTCTGTGGTGATGGTTATTTAAGGTTACACTCACCTCTGTCTTTTCGTTCTTCGAGTGTATTCCTGCTCGAACATCAGAGCCCTTCACTTCTACCTTTTTGATCTTTCGGGAGAGTTTCTTCGCACGTCTATCTCTGTGTGCAAGGGCTGGGCAAGGGATTTGCTTTGGGTTGGAGGTTTTTAGGTCGGCGACCCTTTAGCTTGCCAGAGGTTGGGATCGGTGACGTAATTCGCCAAGTATGTCTAAATGAATGAGTGAATGTGGGATAAGGACACCCAACTACCTACCCAAACTCAAAATCCTTATCCGCTTTGAGATCCCCACAACTTAGCTTGCACCTTTTATTTTATTCCCAGTTCATTTATGTTTTAGTTTTGAGGGCTGTACCGCCTCACGGTATACCTTCTTTTACGCTGCGTGTTTAAAGACTGTGCTTGGAGTTTGCTGCCATAAAGCTGAGCTAATCTTTGGTGGACCGTTCTGACTTCTACTCTTCTTGCTTCCTTTTATATCCCCTCTTTGAGAGAATTCTGAACCTCTCGGGGTATAAGCCACACTGCCGTACCCGCCTGTCGGAGTCTGTCTTCTTAGTGGATGAGGGAGCGGTAAGAGGTGCAACAATCTGTTCTAGGGCTATTTTCGCCTCTTCTCTTTAGGTAAGCTCTTGTGATGCCACTGAGGGTCGCTCCGTTTTTATGAGCACCGAACCACGAGTATGGTTGGAGAACGTAATAGGTTTGGTCTTATTTTTATTTTTATTTTTATTTAGTTATGACCTAGTACCGGTAGATTGCCGATGGGCTCAGGTGGGAGTTGCAGCCAAGGTGTCTGCTCGTCTGGTATGAATGACTCTGAGGTGGTGCATGTTGTTGGGTCTGGGGTTAATTACGTCCTCCACGGGGGTTTCTGCGTGGTGTCGCTTTTGTCCACTTTGTAGGGGTTTCGAAATTCTGGGTGGGGTTTTTGATTTTGCTAGGGGGAGATTTGATACGTGTAACTTTTGTATAACAAGTTATGCCAGTTTGAATAGTGTAAAACGTGGTTTGAAAAAAATAATAATTCAACTCTATCAAATTAAAAAGGCACAATAAACGTTTTTATGATTATAGCTATAACATAAGGTTACAGTTAATTCTGGTCACCTTATGAGATCGCATGGGATTCCCGATTTGAAAACGACATATTGAGATCACTGCCAATGAGTAAATGATCCAAACTCACTAAAAAACTGTATCTAAACAAAATATAACATCTGTGCGTGATACCTTATCTCATCATAAGATGGGCTATAAAAATTAACTGTAACTTTATGTTATAGCTATAATAAGAAAAATGTTCATGTGTGTCTTTTTAGTTTGATAGAGTTGAATTATTATTTTTTTCAAACCATGTTTTACACTATTCAAACTGGCATAACTGTATTGAAATGGTGACGAATAAAATGTTGTATCCTATCTTCTAAAAGCTTAGATTTTGAAGCAGTTTTTATACCATTTGCTACTGTCTAGTAATTTTTTTAGAGAATTGCTTGTGTATAAACTTTTTGTTTTTTTATAAAAAAAAGATAACTTCTCAGTTCTAATCAATTTAATTACTGGTTGAGAAGATTCAGGCTCATCATAAGTATACATCCTTACTTGAAATTTAATGTAGAATACAATAGTAGTGTTAAAGTTCGAGGAATATATAAAACTATCTCAGAATTTCTAAATTTTTGGGTAAATGTACAATTTTTTTGAAAAAATCAAAATACTTTTTCTTTAAGTGGGTGTGTGTGAAATGGAATTTCTTATTTTGTATTTGAGTCACATTTATGTTGTTCTATCACCCAAAAAAATCTTTAACGCTAGATTTAGACCACCCTGTATTTCACAAAGTTGTTGACAAAATTGTTAAGTATTCTAATAAATACGATAAACAACAAAACAGGTTTGATTTTCAACTAGCGTGCGTAGAACTTAGAAAATTTGTTGATATTCTTATATTGTCCGCTACCACAGCCAAGAATGTATTGGAGCTTGGATTCCGACAAAGGATTAGAAATAGTAAGAAAGTGCATGACAAGGGACAAGTTTGTTGTACTAAACCAAAGATTAATTTAACTAATTCTAAATTAGATAAAGCAGACGAATTTACGAAGTTGCGTCTGAATTTTGACCAAAGGAATGAAAGATACGTACAATTTGGGAGATTTGCTTATAATGTCTCAATCGGCGAAGAAATGGCAGCATAGTTCGGAAGACATTCAGACAACATCTTTATAAAAAAGAAACCTGTTCCCTTTGGTTTCGAACCTTGGCATCTTCCTTCTGCAAGTGTTTGCTTATTTCAGTTTGAACCATATGGTGGTGGTAACAGCAAAAGATTTACAGAAGACAAAGGAGGACTAGGAGGACAAGTTGTGATAGACCTCTTAGCTGTGCTAAAAATCACCAAGAGCATAGAATATTGATAATTTTGTTCTCATAAATTATTTAAATATCCCTGATAAAGTCAATTTTCAGCGACAGAAACTATTCGCGATCATGGAGTCGCCCATTGTCCGCAGGAATCAACAAAATCCAAAGGATCCCTGAGTTCTTATCATTCAGCTTTTGGCAAGTCGTCTGAAATCTTGATGGTTCGCTGGAATGATAACCCTGTTGTAACAATTACAACAAATAATGGCACTGTTTTGCCATTAGCCAATGCTAAGCGCTATGATCGGATACAAAGAAACAGATCACAATTCCTCAAACGAATGTGACAGCGGATTATATAGTAAGTTCATGTGCGGTGTTGACTTGCACGACAATGGAATTGATAATTATCTAATCAGTATACGAGGTAAGAAACGTTGGTGGTCACTGTTTGTAAATTTAATTGACAGTGCAGTTGTCAATTCCTGGAAAATTTACCGGATTGGAAACAGAAACCGAGTGCACTCGAAGTCCCGTTTGATCGGTAGAGTGACGTCACAGTCTACAATCCCTCACACGATCTCCCGTCCAAGTCCTTATCAGTATGTTTAATTATTCAATCGCGCACATTAACTCCCGTTTGTATGTAACTATTGAGGGTGAAAGTGCACAACCACGTTAATATAATGGAAAAAGAAAATCTTGCAAAAAAGGCATTTTTTATTTAAAGATATATTATATGCAAACATAAATAATGGAACCTAGTCAGTGTTACAAAAACTCCACTTATAAGCTACACATTTAACAAAATTATATCGAGAAATTAACGACATTTGGTATTGAGAAATTTTTTCTAAGACAAATTTGTAATTTGACAAAGTGTCTTTTCTCAGTTTGATTATTTCTCCACTATTTGCTGAATTGATATTAATATAAGTATCTTTTTGCATGTTTTTTAATGCAGCAATAAATGAATTTATATTTGGATGGGGTGTGTAGTAATACTTATTAAATTTGGAGTCAAATGACTCGCATGTATTAGTTGTACGGGTGATTTCGGCTGAATCCTTAGCCCATATAGTTGGTGGAAAAATAGAATCCTCTGATATATATGTTGCAGTGATATAGTCTGAGAATTTTGTCACTCGTTCATCAACAGGGGCGTCTTCCATAAAATCGAAAACAAAACAATCTCCGACTTCTCTTGGAGGAAGAAAAAGTAGACCAAATAAACGATGTAGCCACTTGCCAGTTGGTGATGTCTTGTGTCTATACTCCACGACTAATCCAAATTGTTGAATTTTTCGAAACCAAGCGTGAGAAATATGGAATCTACATCCAATTATTTGCGCTTCAGGAAAAACTTCCGTTATAGTGTTATGGATACTAACTTCAAAATCACATACAAATTGTTTTGGTCTCCATGAGTACCTCAATATGTTACATTTTTCACTAATAGACGTGAACAGTTTCCGATAGGTATGTTTCAGTTTATTGTTCAGTAAACATAATGCCACAGGAATATATACGTGTTTAAAAAACACATACACAGTGAACAGTTGCACAAAATACTTGGTACAGTAATCAAATGTACCATCGACGTAAAACTTGTCACATTTACACATAAGTTCCATGTTACCTTTGCAGGAAAACAAAACACTATAATGTTGTTTATCTTGTCATTAATGATTAAAATACAGGAAATACAAAATTTCTAGAAACATTATTGGAAAATACCTAATATGTAGCTAGTAGATAAGCTTATAACACGTTAATTACATTTTTCCGCCGGACGTGACTTCATGTCTGGGATTAACGCCTCCCTATGATACAACTTTCTCCACGGACGGGAGATCGTGTGAAGGATTAAAGTTAGACGGGAGATCGTGTGCACCGCAGAAACCAAATATCTCAAGTAGATTTTCGATCATATGTTGCAGTTGCTCTAATAAATCTTGAAAGTGAAATCATTTCAGAAAAGTTGGCTAATGCTATTTTAAATCCTGTAGCACGAAGAAATTTAGGAAGACCACAAACGAACCATATACTACGAGAGATAAGATATGATAATGTTGTAGCGTCCCCAGGTATACTTTCTTTAAAAGCGTAATTTGAACTTATTTGCAATAATGCAAATTCAAGAACAAAACAATCGCTAAGTGATTTCTCTTGACTTGACTGACAATAATGTTACTATTACTCAAATTAATTGCCTGCCCTACTTTGACTTTCCTGGCAATAAATAAAACATTATAATTTATTTACAATCTGATATTTAATTACTCGCAAACTTCAAATCTGGTCGAACGAAGTGACCGTCTAGTGGTAGGTACATTGCGCTACCTAAATTAGATACAGTGGATGAGGTAAGTATTGCATCGTGAGGGGCAGATAAAAAAATAATTAGTCTACTCAAATTAAAATCAACGAGCTTTGCGCAGCGGTGGTTCTGCCCGTTTATGTACTATTGTGGGAAAGAACCACCAATAAAACCCACTTTATTCAAAATAAGTAATTGTACAAGTACATTGTTAAATCAAATAACACACAAGAAAACTATGAAAGGGTTAAATATATAACAAAACTCCATTAAATCTGGTTAAAGTGCGTAAAAAATTATAACATTAAGATAAAATGATTAAAAAGCAGTTTAGTTACTCAGAAACACAATAATTAAAAAAAACACATGCAGTCACACGCACAATTGGGTCATAAATAATCAAAATAAAAATCATAATAAAAAACGTAGTACCAAACATGTCGCCCTTTAAAATCAATCATTCCGGTCTTTAAGTAAATAAGCACATAAAACATTAAAGCAAATTACGGTACATATAAAGTACAACAACAGTAAAATTGCACAGGTGATAATAAGTTAAAGGCAAGGACAAAGGAAAACAGACAATGAATCCACCCGTATCCAATTGTTTAGTGACCACCAAAGCACAAAATAAATAAATAAAATTACCATAAAGCACATACAAAGAGAAATTATCTCGCAGTCAAATAATTCTACTTAAATAAACTGACAAAAAAACTCATTAAAACAAAGCCTTACAAGGGTAAGTTATAAATAAATCACACATCGTGACCGCTGTATAAGTTTGAGGGCGTTAAAAAAATACAGCGCTTTTTTCTCCGGTTACACATTCATCTATACAACAATAAAAACAATAAAAAAACAATTCGAGGTGTTTAATGGTTATCTGATCTCGGGAGTGTGTACCCACTTGGTAATTGCCTTTTACAATTAGTAACCAAAGCGGTATCATGTACCCCACCTCTACACAAATATAAATATAAACAACAAACAACAATGCTAATTCACTCTAATACCAGAGGGAAGGAGCCCTGTACTGTCTTTCATTTTAACAGCTTTCAGCTTAAGGAGCCCGCGTACGAATAAGATACCTTTGCAAGGCAATGCTCGATGTTTAATACGTTATATAGACTTGTAGAATCATTTGCAGTCGGCCTTAATCTATATAAAAATACCTACTTTCACTTGCGTATATATTCCCTTAATTGATCACAGACACACATCGTTAACATGCGCGTTTCAACTTCAAGAAGGGTGACTGTTATTTATAGATTAATATTTGAAAAACACACTACAACTAACCCCGAAAGAAAAGACAAATTAGCGTTGGTTAATTCAAAAGAAAATGTACACGAAATATTTTTAAAGACAAACTGTTTACAATGAAGGTATTTAATTAACTCAACATCGATCTCGCTCGATTGACACTCTAACTGTAACTAACTTTCCCCCCGATTTCAAACCTAACTATTATTACTCACGCAATCAACCCCCATTTTTCAGAAGTATATAAAAATTTATTTAGACGTTTATAACTTATAATAGGTTGTCTTGAAAAAAGTTCCATACTATCACATTAAATGTTGTTATTTAGATTATTTAAAGCATTTTTTGCTCCCGCAAATTTCTTTAGTTGACACAATCCAAAAAGTGTGAATTTTCAAAAACGCCCTGTAACTTATGAACTAAAGAAGTTAGGAAAAATCCGTTCAGGCCATCTTGAGTTTCACAAAAAAGTGGCACAGGACCGCGAAAACCGCAAGATTCTATCTTCAACAACAACCGAGATACTTGGCTGTCTCAACCAAAATGGGATGCACTGTACATATCTTTATTTATTAAGTACCTATTTCAATATTTTTAATAAATTTAGTCGCGCAGAAAACGTCGTAAACATCTCGAATATTAAGGACAATCGATCTCAGACTGCGATCGGTAAAATATCCTTACCGTTCTAGATACTTAATATACTATTATCTAAGTAATTTATCAGGTATCCACTTATGACTATTTAGTTTATTAGAAATTTTAAAATCTTTTATAGGAAAGCCTATTCCAAATAAATACTGAAAACGATGGAAGAGTAAGGAAAAAGCTTCATTCGGATATTTACATTTACCCGAAAGATGAAACAAGATAGTTAGGAAGAGTAGTGCTGGTAGTTTTTGTATCCAAAAAATTAATGTTAAAGTCTCCACCTATTATGACCTATTTTTTACGACACATGACTTCATTAAGAAGATGCTCTAAAAGGTTAAAGAAAAGATCAATATTACCACTTGGTGGTCTATAAAACTATTAACGTAATATTTACCTTACTTAATTGAATCCCACAAAACTCAAAATGACCTTCAGCCGGCAGTGCGTAAGTTTAACTCGGCGGTATCTACATGTGTTTCAATTCTTTTATAACTTGCAGTTCATGTAGATTTCATCGAGGTCGTACAATGGTTAGAAATTTCAGTATAATTATTAGTACCAGAGGCCATGAGTGCATCTTGATGTTCCCAGTGTTCGCCAACCAATAAAAAATCATATTTCAATCTAGTGTGTATTGTTTCAAGATCTATAATTTTATTTGAGCTGCATTGATTGTTTTTATGAAAGAAGCATAAAGCATTATGGGAATTTTTAACATCAGAACTACAATTTGTACTTACGGGGGTGAAATTAACGCTGGGGTGGCTTTGAGTAATGTGAGTAATATTTCAGTGTGACACAGTACGTTTAGTTTTATCACAGCTGCATAATAGGAAAGATTCACATATATAACTAATTAGTATAAGCTTGGTATTATTATATAAATGAAAAGTTGAAAACCATAGTGGTAACATTGATGATATCTGAGTAAATTGTGCAGGTCAAGAATATTAACACCTTTAAACTTACTTATGGAGGAGTGTTGATTTTGTAAGCAAAATCATTGTACCTAGCATTTCCTGTACATATAAAACATTTACAATACTAGAAAGTTGTGTGTTGTAATATAAACAAGGTTTTATTTATACATGTCACTAAGTTCCACTTGCTTAATCGCATTAGTGGAACCAGCAATTACAATAACACGTCGTTTTTATTAAGATTTGCTGTTAGAGTAGTACTATCACAAGTAAAATTAGCATTAGGCTTAAATAAACAAGATACTGAAAATGGAAGTAATTTGCAGAATTTCTGAGCTGTGCTTCTCGTTTGTCTATCTACTACAATTAGAATTTTCCTCTTTTTATTGCTATCCTTAAAATTCGGGGAAGATGTATGATTTGAAATGGACGTCGATCTACTGTCATTGGAGTGCAATTACAAATTTTTCCTGAAGCTGACTTTCAACTTGAGTTTTTTTTTTGTGTGTACATGAGAGAATTAGACAGTTCCTTTTCAGCAACATGTTTAAGTCCATCAAATAGAGTAATAGTGTTATTTGGTCTGAGGTAGATTTATTAAACTGCAAAGACCTATCATTTTTCGCAAGGTTCTAATTTTTGTTCTTCCAGAAGGGACTGTTCTACTTCCAGATTGTCATTAAAGTTGGTTTCAATTTGAGTTTTTAATTTTAATACATTTTTATGAAGTAAGTCGATTTCGTTACTCTGATTTTTGATGGTATTAGTTAAAGATTCGAAGTAGAATGGGAGGAGTAATCCCCCATTAGTTTTAATCGGATGACGTCACAATTATGGCGGGAATGAGAGTGGGCGGTCACGTGACCAGTCACATGACTCCCTCCTACTCCACGTGGCTACGCCCACTTCCAGCCGATTGGACGTGAGCGCGCTTACTGCTCCAGTCCGCGCGTTCTGATCGGACCACTTAAAGGACGGACACGCCCCTGGTTCCGGATTCGCCACTTTTAGACAGCTATACGACTCCGAAACTGGTTCTCGGGTCCTCGCCCTCGCTATTAGGGCGAGAAGGCTTAAAATTTGAAATAGTATGATAATAAGGGGGCCCGCATACTATCTCATAAGACAGGTATGGGCCTCCGAAACTTGTTCTTAGGTCTTCGACCCATTATTAGGACCCCTGATTGTTTGTGACGCCAACTGCTCGTGTGTTCTTAGAACCAATAAATGTTTTCTGTAATAGAGGTTAATCATGACTCCACCTAGCAGTAGTATATTCTAAAGGTAGATTTAACTGTGATGGTGGGGAATTTAAAATTGTATGGGGCCCGCACACTACCTCTTAAACTAGTTACAGAGTCTTAGTCCCACTGCAGTGTCCCCCTTGTTTATACGTTATACGACTTAAAGTAAGTGTGTGTTGATCCAGTGAAGGTTTAAACAGGTTTGCATCAATTGATTGAGATGAGATGGTGCTGACGAATGCTTGATTGCTAGTGCAGTGGGTCTAAGACTCTGTGACAAATTTAAGAGTCCTAACAGTGTCTTATGCGGACCTCATACTACGCCATCACAGTTAACTCTACTTTTAAAACATGCTACTACTAAAAAAAATACTTATCTTTTTTTGGGATTTTTTAATGGTGTACTTTAAATTATACAATCTAAACGTTTCGATAACACTTACAGTTATCTTCGTCAGTAGTAATGTTTGTTAAAAATTGTTAAAGATGTAGTAAACAATTTTGTCAAATTTGAAAAATTAAAACATAATTTAAAGTACACCATTAAAAAATCCCAAAAAAAGATAAGTATTTTATTACGAGTGTTAATGGTGAAAGTTTACATTTTCATATGCTACTACTAGATGGAGCCATGATCAACCTCTATTACAGAAAACATTCATTAGTTTTAAAAATACAAACAAAAATATACAAACAATCAGGGGTCCGACAATGGGGCAAAGGCCCGAGAAGGCCTATACCTGTCTTATGAGATAATATGTAACACTATTTCAAATTTTAAGTTTTCCCGCCATAATAATTGCAAAAATAACTGACAAAACAAAGATGGCCGCCAAAGAGGACCAGGGGGCGTGACCTGCCCTTAGGTCCACCAATCATAACTCGAAGCCTGGGATAGTATGCGCGCACGACCAAACAGCTTGTTGTATAAATCATCACATAAACACCTCGTAGTGGTAAAATGATTTTGCGACAATGTGAACAATATTTGTAAACAAAATCGCTGTGTTATTTGATAACAGAATTGTCAATGGTTAAATAACATTTATAAAAAAGTTTTCGCTTAAAGATGAGAGACTACTACCAAACACCTCTACTTCTCACAACTTTCATTTCACAAATTTAGTTATACTTATCTTCTTACCTGTTGGTGCGAAGTACACATCTCCTAAATTTGTGCTTATACGCTCTAGAAATAATCATGAATGAAAGAAATTGTTAACTGTAACGATTTACGAGATGAAAACCGAAAATCGGCTGTTATTTTCTAATATGGCAGCTTTAATTAATTTACGTACTTTTACTATAATCATCAGAAGGTTTAATACGACAAGTACAGCTAATCCTGTGCTTGCAATAATTTTTTTAGTATAAAATAATTGTACTAGACTAGTGAAATAACAGGATTTAGTTTAACTTCCTAACCTTCTCTCACAATGTACATTTGTTATCTGATACACCCGGATACCCTTGTTTATAATTTGATAGGGATTATTTAGACATTGTTTTCTAATCGGCTATTAAAAAGATTTATACTCTGTAAGTAAAGGTTTTTTTCAAATCACAGATGAATACTTTTGTTTCTAATAAATTAAAAAATGTGATTTTATACATCAATTATTGCGGCACTGATCCAAGTTTGTCTGTGAAATTATTTACATTAACCAGTATTCATACTTAGTAGCACAAATCTGAGAGACATTGATTTAAGCCAATAGTACGTATACATTCATTGTGACATGTAGGAGTTTATGAATCACCAATCAACGGTACATCGTGAAAATTTCTAAATGTACCTAAGGGCGAGTTAATTAAATAAATATTTTTTATTCAAATTTTAATTGTGTGAATATCCATAAATATTTCTAGATCTAAAGAATAGTTATCCATAAGTAATTTCAAACATAATTATACTGAAATAAACAACAGATTACGATCAACTTTAAACGCAATAAATTAAAGTAGTGTTTTTCATATTTATTGGCTTAATAATCCTTTTGTACCAATAAGTTGCCAGGTTGTCTAAATTATGCTGAGTAATTACAACAGTTGTCAATTTTGGCTACATTGTCGAATGTATGCAAAAAATAAAGTTTCCGCAAAATTTACTCACTATAAAATTCGTACTTCAAACGATTTTTAGACACGGATTGTGATTACCACATACTTGTTCTATAATATAGTTTGAACTGACTAGTGTCTAAAACAAACTATCGTAAAATAATCAAAATTTATATCCATAAGTAAAAATGTTCAAGGTAAATGTATTTTTATACACTGTTTTGCGCAATAAAAATAGTTTAAAGACACGCTAACCCAAAACGTGCGGCTTGAGTTATAGGTTACGCCCAATGTGGTCTTCACTATATAATTTTTGTGCTGCGATACTGATAATGAATATTTACGTATTCTTTACTTGATCTGCTATATATTTTGTGTAATAAACTGAATATTAAACTTAACGTCGAAAACTAAATGGTGCTTAACATGGATGTGGAACGGACTATTGGTAGTCATAAAAGTGAATTATCTATAACACGGATCAAGGAACATATAAAAGAAAGGGCAAACCATCGTAAGTAATTTATTAAGTAAATTGCAGTAAAATTTCTATGCAAATTTTTCACTATTTTCTGCAAAATATATCTAATTAAATACTGAGTTCAATATATATGCGGTCGGAGTTCATTTTGGTATCAACCAATTCGGCCTTGTTGATATTTCATAACTCTGACGAGCTTGCCATATTTATGTGCTGTAACTTTTATTTGTCTTGAGACTTAAATAATAATAGCATTGTACAATTATACGCCAAATATAGATATCTAGGCTACTACAATACCATTAAAGTGTATTAAATGTGTTGAAATTATTTTGAGAGAAAAAATCAAGGTTTCATTGCGCAGGTTTCCATTCAAAACATGTGGTATTGTTTATGTACAAAACATTAAAACTCAAACGCAGTTTAAATAGATATATAAATGTTTTAAAATTAAATGTTTGTTAGGTAGGTACTAATTTTTTTTACGTTAGTATTATTTCAAATGCAAATAATGCTTAATTTTAGTGTTATGATAATACATTAATACGTTGGTTAATAACCCGGACTAATGTCATTTTACCTTCCAACCTGCATATACATGTGTAGGTATAGCTGTAGAAAGTTATGCAATCGACTTTTTTTTTACTATCGCTAAATCGACTTATTGTCTCATTTTGCAACTTTTGGCTAAGTTTTGCCAAGATCGGCCATGATATCTAGATGTCTTTGTGGATGTATGCTAGTATCTACGATAACTCTAGAACGAAAATACCTACGCACTTAAAGTTTTGTATTTAAGCTTGGAGCTGACTAGATTTTGCGGGAAATCCAGCAGCGGGTCAGTTTTATGTTTTTATCAAATATTTCTAAAACAGCTGCATATTTGAAAGATATAAAAACACCCAGATATAGACCTTAAACATAAGATTAATTATGTTCTATGCAATTTTTTGGTATGACCGTAATTTAGCGGCAAACAAATTCCTAAAGTTAAGTGTTAGTTCAATTAATTTTATAAGAAAAGGTGCAGACATATTTTTTAAAGAAAATTTTATTTTACATAGCTTTTATTTATAAAGATTGTTAATATAACGCAAGGTGAGTCTAAAAATTAATTAATATGAATAAAAATGGTTAAACTGTATCATTGATATCTTTTAAAGGCGATCGGTTTTGGATTTTTACCTTCCAACCTACATTATATATATGAAGGTATTGAAGGTTATACAATCGTATCTTTCTCCACTATTGCTAAATCGACTTATTAGTTCATTTTACAACTTTTGGCCAAGTGTCGTCAAGATCGGCCATCATGCCTGGATTTCTGTGCGTGTGTGCGTGTGTGCGTGTGTGCGTGTGTGCGTGTGTGCGTGTGTGCGTGTGTGCGTGTGTGCGTGTGTGCGTGTGTGCGTGTGTGCGTGTGTGCGTGTGTGCGTGTGTGCGTGTGTGCGTGTGTGCGTGTGTGCGTGTGTGCGTGTGCGTGTGTGCGTGTGTGCGTGTGTGCGTGTGTGCGTGTGTGCGTGTGTGCGCGTGCGCGTGTCGCGTGTGCGCGTGTGCGCGTGTGCGTGGTGCACGTGTGTGTGTGTACGTGTGTGCGTGTGTGCGTGAGTGAGTGTGTGTATGGGTGTGTGTGTGCGTGTGTGTGTGCGTATGTTGTAATAATAAATTAATAATCGGGTGTAGCAGTTGTTGTTAATAATAATTCCACCCTTAATATTACTTATACTCCTATTAATAAATACAAGATTTCGTGCCTTCAGCTCAGTCAGTGATTAAATGGGCCATGTTCTTAAACTTTAATTTGTTGTAATTAAAAAATGTGTGTGTGTGTGTGTGTGTGTGTGTGTGTGTGTGTGTGTGTGTGTGTGTGTGTGTGTGTGTGTGTGTGTGTGTGTGTGTGTGTGTGTGTGTGTGTGTGTGTGTGTGTGTGTGTGTGTGTGTGTGTGTGTGTGTGTGTGTGTGTGTGTGTGTGTGTGTGTGTGTGTGTGTGTGTGTGTGTGTGTGTGTGTGTGTGTGTGTGTGTGTATATATGTGTATATATATATATATATATATTTATATATATATATATATATATATATATATATATATATATATATATATATATATATATATATATATATATATATATATATATATATATATATATATATATATATATATATATATATATATATATATATATATATATATATATATATATATATATATATATATATATATATATATATATATATATATATATATATATATATATATATATATATATATATATATATATATATATATATATATATATATATATATATATATATATATATATATATATATATATATATATATATATATATATATATATATATATATATATATATATATATATATATATATATATATATATATATATATATATATATATATATATATATATATATATTATATATATATATATATATTTTTTATGTTTATGTATATATATATATATATATATATATATATATATATATTATATATATATATATATATATATATATATATATATATATATATATATATTATATTATATATATATTTATATATATTATATATATATATATATATATATATATATGTATATTATATATTATATATATATATATATATATATATATATATATATATATATATATTATATATATTATATATATATATATATATATATATATATATATATATATATATATATATATATATATATATATATATATATATATATATATATATATATATATATATATATATATATATATATATATATATATATATATATATATATATATATATATATATATATATATATATATATATATATATATTATATATATATATATGATGTATGTATGTTGTATTGTATATATAATTGTGTGTGTGTGTGTGTGTGTGTGTGTGTGTGTGTGTGTGTGTGTGTGTGTGTGTGTGTGTGTGTGTGTGTGTGTGTGTGTGTGTGTGTGTGTGTGTGTGTGTGTGTGTGTGTGTGAGTGTGTGAGTGTGTGAGTGTGAGTGTGAGTGTGTGTGTGTGTGAGTGTGTGAGTGTGTGAGGTGGTGGTGTGCGTGCGTGCGTGCGTGCGTGCGTGCGTGCGTGCGTGCGTGCGTGCGTGCGTGTGTGTGGTTAGATATGTTCGCTTTACAAAAAAGATGTAACTTCAACCTGTAAATAAATGTTGAAATACCTCGGACGCCAACTTATTATATGGAAGACAAGTAAACCGTGAATGTAATAAATGTAAAATTGAAAACAATAACAAGGTTTGTTATAAAATCTTTAGGTCAATTTATAAAGTAGAAAATCTTAATACTAATGTTAGTAACTTAAAAATACCTTATAATAATGATTAGAAATTAAATACCTGTTGTACTTTAAAGTTTTGGTTGTCACTGGTATACTGTTAGTGATAACGCTTTCATTGGTTGTGCAATTAGTCTTGAAATGGAAATATAAGAGTTTTCATATTCGTTGATCCCAAATGAATAAATTCTTTTACAAATAGCCAAACTTGGTTGATTTAAATGGGTTAATGTACCATTTATTAATAATTTTCTGCATAGCAACAAGCTTCCATTGCGTCATCCTCGTTAAATTGAATCCTAATAATACAATGAAAATTTAATGTAATAAATGCAAAAATAAAAGAGAAACAAAAGTGCCTAAAAAGGATAAATATAACAGACAAAGAAAAATAGGTTTACCTAGCTCTTACCGTAAACCTTACAACTTTTTAATAATAATAGTCAATAGCAAAAATAGAAGTTTTTGCTTTCATTATCGTAATAACCGACCGCAAAATTATGTCTGCGCACTTAATCAATGTGCAAAACGAAATGTGAGTACTACCCCACTTAAAAATATCTAAACGCATACTTTCCAGTCACGAAAGTACGCAATTCACATGACACAAAAATGAGCGAAGTTGCCTCAACTACTGCAAATTTCAATACAACTTAAAAAGGTTTGTTACACCGTGCGTGTGCGTGTGTGCGTGTGTACGTGTGTGGGTGTGTGCGTGTGTGCGCGTGTGCGTGTATGTGTGCGTGAGTGCGTCCGTGCGTGTGTGTGTATGTGTGTGTGTGTGTGTGCGTGTGAGTATGAGCATGAGTGTGAAAGTTACTGTGAGTGTGGGTGAGAGTGAGTGTAAGTGTGCGTGTGCGCGTGTGTCTGTGTGTGCGCGAGTACGTGTGCGTGTGCTAGCGCGTGCGCGTGTGCGTGTGCGTTTGCGTGTAAGTGCGCGTGTACGTGTGCGTATGCGTACGCGCGTGCGTGTGCGTGTGCGTGTGCGAGTGCGTGTGCGTGTACGTGTGCGTGTATGTGTGCGTGTACGTGTGCGTGTGCGTGTACGTGTGTGTTCGAGTGCGTGCACGTCAGCGTATGCGTGTTCGTGTGCGTGTGCGTGTGCGTGTGCGTAAGCGCGAGCGTGAACGTGCTCGTGAGCATGAACGTGAGCGTGTGCGTGCGAGTGCGAGTGCGAGGGCGAGTGTGTGTGCGTGTGCGTATGCGTGTGCATGTGCGCGTACGTGAGCGTGTGCGTGTGCAAGTGCGTGTGCGTGTGCGTGTGGGTGTGCGTGTGCGTGTGTGTGTGTGCGAGTGCGTATGCGTGTGCGTGTGCGTGTGCGTTTGCGTGTGGGTATTTGTGTGCGTGTGCGTATGCTTGTGCTTGTGCGTGTGCGTGTGCGTGCGTGTGTGTGCGTGTGCGTGCGCGTGTGCGTGTGCGTGTGCATGTGATGTGCGTGAGCGTGTGCCTGTGCGCGTTCGTGTGCGTGTGCGTGTTCGTGTGCGTGTGCGTCTTCATGTGGGTGTGCGTATGCGTCTTCGTGTGCGTGTGCGTGTGCTTGTGCGTGTGCTTGTGTGTGTGCGTGTGCGTGTGCGTCTTCGTGTGCGTGTGCGTGTGTGTGCGTGTGCGTGTGATGTGAGTGAGCGTGTGCCTGTGCGCGTTCGTGTGCGTGTGCGTATGCGTGTTCGTGTGCGTGTGCTTGTGCTTGTGCGTGTGCGTGTGCTTGTGCGTGTGCGTGTACGTCTGCGTGTGCGTGTGCGTGAGCGTGAACGTGTGCGTGAGCGTGCGAGTGCATGTGCGAGTACGAGTGCGAGTGCGAGTGCGTGGGCGTGTGCGTGTTCGTGTGAGTGCGTGAGCGTGTGCGTATGCGTATGCGTGTGCCAGTGCTACTTTTGTGGAAGGTGTATTGTAGTTGTAATGTATGTTTAATGAAGACCCCTTTATATGATTCTGGGTCCAGCCCGTCTCGTGCTGTATAAAGGGATCTCCCGGAGGAAGTGGTGGAATTAGGGTGAATACCCTTATTGCTACTGGAGTAAATGGAAGATGACTTCAGGGCGTCAGAGCCCGCAGTAACAACGTCCTGGTTTGTGTGTATGTTTGCAGAAGGTGACCTCAGCCTTTAGAGCCTGTCGTGTACTTCTGGTGTCTGTATGTTTGCGGAAGGTGACTTCAGGCTTTACAGCCTGTCGAGTGACTTCTAGTGTATGTACTGCAACGGTGAGATAACTTCCGGGGTCTGCAGCCCGTCGTTTCTCTGGGTGTCTGGTGTAATGTTTAAGTAATGTGGTGCAATACAACTTACGTGCTGTTAACCTGAGAGTGTCTCAACCAGCAGCGTGATTGTATGTCGCTGATTTACCGATACTGGCGGCGAAGTAACGCGACTAAAGATACACGACGGTTCAGGATGAACAGATGCGGAAATCGACAGGTCGGCGGCGTAGACAACGAAACTAAATACGGCAGGCGCGCGCGGTCTGGATCTGGATCTCCTTCCGGTAGCGCCGCGGTCTTTATAGATAATTCGCCGGGGGTGGGTCCGGCTTCTATGCAGGTGTCCTCTGGTTGTGATTGGCTGAGGGTTCTCTGACGTAAGAGCATTTGATGCTTTTTGATATCTACGTCGGAGGGGATTAAAATAATTATTTGTGATGCAATATCGCGCAATTGGTTTTAATATTATGAAACTTTACATAACTTGATTACTGCAGGGCAATTAGCAAATAATTAATTACAAAAATTTTAGTAAAGTTAGACTGAATCTTTACAACAAAACATTGAATTTAAGCTAGGTTAAGTTACATAACCAACTCTTTTACAATGAATTGAATTAGTCTCACGATATATGTTAAACCAGGGGTACGTTACACTATATGAGGATAGAAAATTATTGATACATTCTCTTGTCAAGTGCGATGTAAGAAATATTAATTACGTTTTTTACATTACAAAAATTTGGATACGTATATAGAGTTTATAAATTGATTACAAGTGCTTTGTACATTTAATGTAACAGGGAATATCTGATTAACCCTTGCCCATATTTACTAACATAACACGACACGTGCATGAGATAGGTATGCGCTGGCCAGATGAGTTTTTTTAGTAACAATCAGCTTTAATCTCTACCATTTATACACAAGTTTGTCAGGTCATCCAACCAATATGCGCCAGAATATCGAACAATTAATATAACCTGAAACAAAAAAGAATTCAGAAACTGTGTTCTGTGTACATATTTATACATTATTGTAATACTTTCATTTCCAAAAATGAATCAAACGGAAAAGGCAACGTGTTTCCGCCTCTCCCCGAGGGGGAGGGCCTACTGCTTGAGCTTTTCAAGTCCCTTCCGCCACAGTGATGGACTGCCAACATACATACATATACATTAAGTATGTATGCATGGTGGAATTAATGATAATCAGAAGGAACGGAGTTAGGGTTCTAACAGATAAGTTACTACCCCTTCATTCGCATAAATTCACATTCACATGATGTGCGTACGTAGTGAACATGCCGTTATATGTGTATGAGGAAAACCCCGTGAAAGGGTCAGAGTAGACAGTAACGGGCATCGAACACATTACCTGGCCCACTAGCCTGGTTAGAAATTTTGATATATCGATGTCTTTATGTATGCATTGTATTCTTTTTAATACTTATACCTGAAAAATTTATTGATATTTATATTACTGTTTGTAACCCCTCTTAATTGAAAGGGAGTTAGTTCATGGCATTTCTTCTAAACTCGTTAAACAATCTTGTATAATAGATATAATAAATTATGCGTATAATTTTTTGAATTTTTAAATGTAACTCGCGCTACCAACGAAAGGAATTGCTAACTTAAAAAATGCTGCCATCTCAAAAAATTGCAATAACTACTTCTTGAAATGCAAGCTTTTTATTAAAAAATACAATTTAAAGCATCCAAACAGACAAAATTGTATAAAAAATGCGTGTTACATTTCCTTATTGTAATACTCGATTCTTGTAGACAGAATATACTTGCATTACAATAAGGTTCATTGGAACACATTGCGTATTATACTGTCGTATGGCAATCCGTTCATTGCAGTCGCTAACAGGAATATTTTCGGTTACTTAGTAGGATTAGACCGTTACACAACTTCGTAGTTAAACGCTAATGCTGCACCGAAATAACCACTTCCGGATTGTGCTATTAGAAAGATGAAAATACTTACTCTGTGATAACATTGTTGATTTGAATTTTACGCAAATTTAAGTATGATTAAGTTTCTATATAAACTCAAATTATACCGACCTATTTGTTGAATATACGTTCATTATACCATTCATTATGCATTTAACCACAGTAGCTTTCTATCGCTCGTTATATGTTGGTTGATAAAAACTTCATGTATTGATATAGTAAACTATCTTTGTTCCTGAAGAGCAATGTAACAATAAATTTTATATTAGATTAATTTATTCTAGCGGTAACAAACTTAATAAATGTCAGATTATTTTATAATACATAATGTTATACTTGCTAATTAACAGCTTGTTTCATCAACATGCTATCAGAAAGATTGAGACTAAAAGTAAAAAATATGCTATTGATTCTGGTACATGTCCCGATAATAATAATTATGCTATGCATTTACTTTTAACCTAATTATATCAGTCAACTCCAAAGGGAAATTATAAGACATTTTTTTGTATTATTATAGACTGGCAGATAATGTGACTATTTTATAAACCATAGACATTATTCAGCCGTTTGGTAGTAATATTATAGGTGGAAAAAATGTAAACTAAGATAACATTTGAAAAGTTTTTAATTACGAAATTCGTATTCGTGGTAAAGAGATGGGACTCGAACCCACGACCTCATGTTATCTAGACATGAACTCTGACCAACTGCGCTACCGAGAGGTTAGAATTCCATTCAAATTAAACTTTATATGTATTTATACATTAACTGGTTGTTGAGTTAAATTGTCATAGATACAGTTACTGTTTATGCATATGTTAAGTGAGCCCGCAATGTCGCTAAGGTTTCACACCTGACAACCACGTAATTGATCTTTATATTCATAATAACATATGAAAAGATTTAATGTATTGTGTGAAACAAATGCGCAAATAGTAACTGTATCTATGACAATTTAACTCAACAGCCTGTTAATGTACAAATACA
This sequence comes from Vesta saturnalis, assembly GCA_036346205.1. Lineage (NCBI taxonomy): Eukaryota > Metazoa > Arthropoda > Insecta > Coleoptera > Lampyridae > Vesta > Vesta saturnalis. The sequence continues at coordinate 364,786 of JARFJB010001911.1, forward strand.
TATAAGGTTTAATTTGATTGGAATTCTAATCTCTAGGTAGCTCAGTTGGTTAGAGTTCACGTCTAGATAGCTCAAGGTTATGGGTTCGAATCCCATTCGAGAGAATCTCATTATGTGTTTATATAAGTGCATAATATTATTAAATTAAGATAATAGTTACGACTTTGCTTTGGGCACAACTCGCCCATTTTACAATTCAAAATCGCTATTACGCGCCCACGCGCATGCACACGCATACGCATATGCACTCTCACACACGCACATGCACAAGGCACACGCACACACACGCACACGCACACGCATACGCACACGCATACGCACACGCACACGCACACACACACGCACACGCACACGTACACGCACGAACACGCACACGCTCACGCGCTCGCACACACGCACACGCACATACCCACACACGCACATACCCACACACGCACACACGTACACATGCATGCACAGATTTGAATTTATTTCTGACACATATTGATGAAATCTATTATGTTTTTTGAGCTAATTTGGGTGATAGTGAATTAGTTTCAATTCAGCCAGGATTGAATGAAAGTGCTTTTATTATGAGAAATGTGGTTGATTGAAGTTTGATATATACAATTTGAAAGGAATTACTAACCCCCGACGGAAAAAGAGAGGTGTTATTAGTTTAACATATGTTTCTGTGTATCTGTCTGTCTGGCATCGTAGCTTCCAAACGGAGTGACCGATTTTGATTTAGTTTCATTTTTTTTATTTGAGAGGTGAGTTAGTCGCGAGTTCTTAACAATGATGCAATAAAATCTCTTCAGCCCTTTGAAGATTATCAGCTAGTTAATGTAAGAATTCTTTTTACTTTTTAGACGTTTTGATTTACTTATTTATTTTTATTTGAAAGTGCGGTGATCTAAGAAAATTGCTTTCCTTTTTAGAGGTTTTTTGTGTAGGGATTTTTTTTAAATGTTTAATTTCAAGTTATTTATTAGTAAGCAGATTTCTAAATAATGACTGTCATTACCGAAGTATAATAGTTTGAAAATAGTAATGATTAATCAGGTTTAAAAGTGATAGACTGTAAGTCTATCTACTATAAGTCGCGATCTCTGGTTGTTTTGTGGTCGGTGGTGGTCTGAAAGAAGAAATAAAGAAAGTAGATATCTGTACAATTAATGTAATTATTTCAAACAAGATTTAAAGTCGGAATAGTCTTTCTGTTGTTGCATTCCACTTTGTAGCTTCTTTGTTAGTTTTTTTTGCAACAATTCCAGTGCAAGGTGTGGAATTTTCTACGCATGCTAGATTATCACGTTCTATCAAGTCCCTATCACAATAATCATTATTTTTGTGGCAGAAATTTCAGTAACGGGTATGGAATTTTCTATTAGTGATGAGGTAATATAATATTCTGACGAGGCACACGATTCACATACAACTATTTTCTTTCCAAGGTAGCTCTGTACTCAATAGATTCTTATATAAAGATTCCGCGACAGTAAAAATTTTCCAACCGCCTTTTCTTTTCAAATGAGTTACATTTCCACTGCTTTTTGCTAGAACAATGGCCGATCTGCCAAAAAATGCCTATGAACCGCTAAATGAGGGGAAAACAGGTACTAGAAAGATCATTTCAATGTTTGGAAGCCACGTAAGGGAATGTGGATTGCACCTCTCTGGTACGACAAGTTGATTTGTACTTCTTATTTATGAAACGAATGAGTGAATCGAGTGAAACGAATGAGTGAATCGAGTATTCCTTGCAAAGGTGGTACGAAATAATGTTAAAGAACTTAATTCAGTAGCACAAAAGCTACTGTAATACCGATAATGCTAAGAGAGAACTGAAAGTATTTTTCTATGCTCTAGCGAGTGTATATAAAAAATTGAAGATCTAATCGCTCTTCTTTGAATACCATTAACGATATCGAGAAGCGAATTGAAAATTATATTCCAGATGAGTTCGAATTTTGGCGTTATACAGCAGAAAGATTTATTGGGAGATAAAGTACTGCTTAGTACAAAAACCTATTTTACGAATAGTTGCTTTAGTAGCTGACAGAAGATGGTCAACACACAATAGATTTTAAGATACAATCATTCCTAACATAGCAACATAGTCCGAAAACTTAAAGTTTGAGCCATTCATAGTTACAGATGAAACGATCGACCTTTTTGGCGGCCCTTCCATATTCAAGGATACGATGTCTGTTGATTGGAATATCTATTTCAGCGTTAATATTATGATTTGAGGTAGAAGGTGGATTTAGTATTATGAGTAGATTGAGATGAACCACAATGATTTGTCGTTTGCAAAACTACAGATCCGGTTAGTTGTTGGAGAAATGAGATCATTTATGTTTAGCAGTAAAAGTGTAGGGGACCTCATTGATCCCTGGGGCACGACCGCGTTAATGTCAACTTGTTTTGAAAAGAACCCATTAATTACGACACGTATTCTTGTCCTATCAAGAAAACTGAAAACCAAAGCATATCAGTTAAGTCCAACACGAGTTGATTTTCGCCAGTAAACACTTAGGTCAAACTTAGTCAAATGATTTTGAAATATCTAAAGTGACTACACTTATTTCACCAAACCGTTCCAATGCATTGTTTCAAAATTGGGTCACCTATGAAAGAACATCACCCTTTGAAAGACTGTGTCGCTAAGGAGTTTGGTAGACTTAACGGAAGAAGGTAATTGCTGATTGATAGCTTTTCCCGTGACTTTAG
>JARFJB010001911.1:372500-425000 GCA_036346205.1 Vesta saturnalis
TACAAATTGTATTTAAAATAACTAGTAAGCCATGCATTTTCTTGAATTAACAGAAGTGTATCTGTATTAGTCTTCTAAAGAAGCAATTTTTCCCCATTTAGGCAAAGTGTAACTCTTATGGTTTCCAAGATCCCCATAAAAATAATGAAAATGACAAGATTTTACATTTAAATTATTTTAACAGATTTACAGACTAGAACATAGGATCTATTGAAAGTGAATTTGATTCTACCATTTATGGTTAAGAGGCTTCGTCAATTATATGTATCTATGCGTTAAAAACCACATTCTATTAAGGTAAACTGCAAATGTTTGTCAATAAATTTCACTAGTTCCGAAATACAAAAATATATCAGTACCAGCTTTAACTCACAGCTTTTAGTACTTTCGACGTTTATCTGTAGTTTTTAATGTAGAAATTGGAATGATCCATAAAATCCCGAATTGTTTTATACAGTATTTAAGTTTTTATAGGATCGTTCATTACAACAGTAGGTATAAAAGTTCGCTCATAAGAATCTTACTAAGCGGTAGTTACGTATTACTTATACGTCACTCTTTTTATGCTCTATATGAGTAGCAAGAACATAGTACATAACTGGGGTGGTATTGCCTTTTACGCTCACGTTTAAATTACGACATTCGCCCGCTTCGTTCGCTGTTACTCGTGCGTAACAGGCCACTTACCAATCTTATTATGTAATATGCCATTACGTTATTTATGTGTTAAATGGGTCTATATTACTCACGTCGAAATATAAACATCGTTACTCGAAACATAATATTACAGATCAAATCCTCATTAGAGCATCAAGCGCGTAAAGGCAATTGCGCGCACGGATTAGATCAGTGCTGTGGAAGGGGTTCTTACTAATGCTGCACACGGGCACTCTTCACGACAAAAATCATAAAAATCATCGGGAAAAAATGTCAAAAACGCACCACCTCTTAAAAACATTTACAGCGAGAAACGTCATGAACTATATCTAATGATGCCCTAACAGGAAACCATAATGTTCACTCAATAATAAAACCCTCATCCCTGAAAATTCTACTCCAAAAATATAAACGCAAAGTTCACCCAAACTTTAATAAAATCTTAACCTTCATATAAAAGCGGCAAAATGCGAAAATAAAACTAAACCTCATGAAATATTTCGATAAATATAGTGCTACAATCATTGGCTCAATTACCCAAAAATAACTGATCAAAATGGTAATTAATTATTCAATTTAAAACAACAAAACTAAACAAACACGATCAAAAATTTATAGAATCCTAAAATTTACTAAACGTTGATATCGGGATGAGTACAAACAAACATTTTATTAAAATCACCAACACATACATTCAGAAAAATATAGTTACCTGATAATGCACCAAAATAATCAATATATATATATATATATATATATATATATATATATATCGTCAACTAGATGAAGAAGGGATCGTAGAGTATGGTTTTTGGTTTAAAATTTTCTGGTAATGAAGTATTGATTCACGTCGATTAAATATGAAAAGGTCTATTGCCGTGCCGTTGTGCGGAAGAAAAGGAAGCTCGATAGATTATTTTGGTGCATTATCAAGTAACTATATTTTTCTGAATTTATGTGTTGGTGATTTTAATAAAATGTTTGTTTGTACTCATTTAAACGAATGAATATGCCTTTTGGTTTGAGACTATTTAAGTAACGTTTAGATATCGATTCGGTATAATAAAGCGTATTCATTCGCATGTCATATGGTGGTTATCTGTATTTTATTTTGATTTCGCTTGCTAAAATTACATATTACAGGTTGTCAAATTTTTATTATTCTTTAATTTTTATATAAATTATTATTATTGTTACGATTTATTTTTGGTGTTATTTATTTAACAATTTAAGGTAGATAAATTTGGGTTATCTGAGCTTGCAAGACTCAATTTACATCAATTTTATTAGATATTGTACGATACCAAAAATTTAGTGCAATATGTTTCGGACAAAACACCAATTGTTTATTTTATTCTTATTTAATTTAAATATATGGATAGTGTTTGTTAAGTGAGTATTTCTTTTAAGTGTACACATCTTGTAATCTTTTTTTTCGCACAACTTTCGCATCACTACGTTTATTCAGATTAAGAGTTTAGATGTTTTGGATTGCATCCAGTCATTGAGTGATTTAATGGTTTTAACGAAATTATATATTTATATTACTTTACGATGACGATTTTGTTTGTTGTTGCTTTATTGATTAATTCAAGCCTTAACATAATAATTTGAGAGATAATTAGTCATTCTGATCTGGTTGATACGATTTTAATAAAACATATGCTGGTAATAGACATACCTTAACGTAGTGGTAAAGTAAATAGGTCGTTGACTGAACAGCTATCTTATTTGCATGCCAGTGATTGTTTTTGATATAGGAATCAATATACCGATTGTGGACGCCATGGTGCCGAAGTTTGCCAAACAGGTAAGTCAATTTGTTTACTTATGGCAGCTGTGTATTTTCGAAGTGGGGTGCCACATCCCGATATCAACGTTTAGTAAATTTTAGGATTCTATAAATTTTTATCGTGTTTGTTTAGTTTTGTTGTTTTAAATTGAATAATTAATTACCATTTTGATCAGTTATTTTTGGGTAATTGAGCCAATGATTTTAGCACAATGTTTATCGAAATATTTCATGAGGTTTAGTTTTATTTTCGCATTTTGCCGCTTTTATATGAAGGTTAAGGTTTTATTAAAGTTTGGCTGAACTTTGCGTTTATATTCTTTGGAGTAGAATTTTCAGGGATGAGGGTTTTATTATTGAGTGAACATTATGGTTTCCTGTTAGGGCATCATTAGATCTAGTTCATGACGTTTCTCGCTGTAAATGTTTTTAAGAGGTGGTGCGTTTTTGAAATTTTTTCCCGATGATTTTTACGTTTTTTGTCGTGAGGAGTGCCCGTGTGCAGCATTAGTAAGAACCCCTCCCACAGCACTGATCTAAGCCGTGCGAGCAATTGCCTTTACGGGCTTGATGCTCTGATGAGGATTTGATCTGTAATATTATGTTTCGAGTAACGATGTTTATATTTCGTAGTTAGTAATATAGACCCATTTAACACATAAATAACGTAATGGCATATTACATAATAAGGTTGGTAAGTGGCCTATTACGCACGAGTAACAGCGAGCGATGCGGGTGAATGTGGTAATTTAAGCGTTAGCGTAATAGGCAATACCACCCCAGTTATGTACTATGTTCTTGCTACTCATATAGAGCATAAAAAGAGTGACGTATAAGTAATACGTAGCTACCTCTTAGTAAGATTCTTATGAGCATTGAACTTCTATACCTACTGTTGTAATGAACGATCCTATAAAAACTTAAATACTGTATAAAACAATTCGCGATTTTATGGATCATTCCAATTTCTACATTAAAAACTACAGATAAACGTCGAAAGTACTAAAAGCTGTGAGTTAAAGCTGGTACTGATATATTTTTGTATTTCGGAACTAGTGAAATTTATTGACAAATATTTGCAGTTTACCTTAATAGAATGTGGTTTTTAACGCATAGATACATATAATTGACGAAGCCTCTTAACCATAAATGGTAGAATCAAATTCACTTTCAATAGATCCTATGTTCTAATCTGTAAATCTGTTAAAATAATTTAAATGTAAAATCTTCATTTTCATTATTTTTATGGGGATCTTGGAAACCATAAGAGTTACACGTTTGCCTAAATGGGTAAAAAATTGCTTCTTTAGAAGACTAATACAGATACGCTTCTGTTAATTCAAGAAAATGCATGGCTTACTAGTTATTTTAAATACAATTTGTAGATACTTTTGTGCCGAATAATATCACCGTACTAGATTTTTTTCATTTTGCTTGGCATTTTGAAGTTATGAAGCAAAGATGAGTTTTTTTATATGGAAACCATAGTTGACTATAACATATTTTAATAACGCATTTTTTTGTGATTATAATGATGTAAGGGTTGTGTCACTTATTTTAATAAATAAAATCCCATTACCCTTTTCCATTACTAGGTTTAGCAAAAATCATAGCTTACCATGTAAAACAAAAGTAAAGCAACATTTAAGAATTTATACAACAATTTTAAAGAGTTTGGAAGTTTTGTGAAGCCCAGAAATAGCGGTAATATTGGTGAAAACATGCAGATAAATATTATAGCTGCTGTTAATCAAAATCCATCTACATCAACACGGCAAATTGCACAAGACACTGCAATCTCGCAACGCACAGTAGTGAGAACTTTAGCAAAACATAAATACCATCCTTATAAATATTAAGTTTATTCAACTTTGGTGATGATGAAAGAAGATTAAATTTTGGTAATTGGTTCATAAATATGTGCTATGAAAATAACAACTTTCCGAAGCAGATGTTATGAACCGACAAAACACATTTTACAAACATGCGTGTGCGTGTGCGTGTGCGTGTGCGTGTGCGTGTGCGTGTGCGTGTGCGTGTGCGTGTGCGTGTGCGTGTGCGTGTGCGTGTGCGTGTGCGTGTGCGTGTGCGTGTGCGTGTGCGTGTGCGTGTGCGTGTGCGCGTGCGCGTGCGCGTGCGCGTGCGCGTACGCGTGCGTGTGTGTGCGTGTGCGTGTGTGTGTGTGTGTGTGTGTGTGTGTGTGTGTGTGTGTGTGTGTGTGTGTGTGTGTGTGTGTGTGTGTGTGTGTACAAATAAAACTTTATTTACTTAAAACTTATAAAATCGTCACTATATACAGCAAATTTGTTCTTGAACTCGAAACAAACATTATAACAGGAATCGTTTTACACATAATCCACCAGAAGGGCGATATTCATCCAAAAGAAATAAGGTTCGTACAAGCAATAAACACGTAACCACATTCTTTCAACTCAAAGCTGTCAATCACTGACAACGGTATACGATACTATATTATTTACCGATAGAGGTGAGACTAAACACTATCTCCCCTTGAAAGGCTAACAGGGAGTCTACCAAAACTAAATTTCTTTCACTACGGTACAGACATAAGAAGATTCCATCTACCTCCAACATACAATTTCGAGTACGCGGCCGGAGCGCGATAACGGGAGTCATTACTGCCTCTCTAATCCAAAACTGACTTCATCGACAACATCGTCCAGAATTCGCCGTCTTCCATTCTATCCTCTTACCTCTTACCTCATCATCCCGAGCATCACCCGCGGTTATCCGTACCAAAAAAATGCAAGCCATACGTTTCACCTGACGCAAAATGCTACTTCAAAGGATCAAAAATCTTATATTTCTCGAATTACGTTTCATTTAATCGACATGAATTTACTCTTTTAAAATTACGATAACAGATTGAAGAAAGAAATGAAAACTAACGGTTCCTGACATACGTTTTGTTTTAATTCAACAAGCATCATTTAATAATACTTAAAACAACTAGGACTACAATTTAAAAAACTTCAATTTATGAAGGCAAAGAAACCGAAAGGAAAACGCCTATCTGATCCTCCCAAAATTAGAATACTAAATTTCCAATGTAAATCCAGATATGCTCAAATTCGTAAAATGTGACTAAACGAAAACTTCCAAAATTGTATACTGTTTTAATTTTAAGTACATCGGAAAAACAATTTCAATCCTCAATCTATTAACACGTAAAACGAAACATGTTAAATCCAATGACTATTAAAAACCAAAAAAACGAAAGGAACAAAAATTATCTAAAGTAATTTACATAAAATTTTCACACCCGGTAACAATAAAAGTTAGTTTACCATTCCTATACATAGATAACTATTAATAAATTATAAATCAGATAACATTAATACAACATTGTGTCTTAACAGATTTTGAATTCCTTTTTTTAGTTTCTGGCAACCTGATCTTTGTTACAACATTATTGGCTACCCATGCTCTGTATAATTAATGTCACCAATATTTGTCACCAGATTGTTCAAATTTTTCAATAATAACCAGAGGTCAAATCTTTCGATAGTAGGACTTATTTTCTTCCAAATACTTGCGGGAGAGTGGGAGGGAGGTAGGGGGAGGGAGGGAGGGGGAGGGAGGGAGGGGGGGTCCGAGGAGGGAGAGGGGAGAAAGAAAGAGAGAGAGCGAGAGAGAGAGAGTGAGATTGAGATTGAGGGAGAGAGAGAGAGAGAGAGAGAGAGAGAGAGAGAGAGAGAGAGAGAGAGAGAGAGAGAGAGAGAGAGAGAAGAGAGAGGGAGAGATATCGGTAACTTTCAATGGTGGTTATTTTTGTTCTAGAATAATAATAATTGCGTGTTTTAATCCTTTGAGTCATACTTTCGAGATGATAAGTTAGGGGGTGGCAATAAACTTATTCTTTTTGACGATATATATGATTAAAAACGGAGAGCATAAAGTGCGAGTAGCATTAAAGACTAGTTTTAATATAATGTATTTATCATGTATCAAATTTAGCTTTCCGAAATAATTGTAGAAAGGACTAAATAAATGAAGTTTCACATTTTCCGTAATTAAACTACTGAAATAAAATTATTATTAATAACAGATACATAACAATTTATAGCATTTTTTTCAAACACGGCTCTAACGATTTTGATTAAAATTTATATATGATCACTATAAGCGGAATAACTGAGAAAACTCATATAAGGGTAGTTACCCTTTGTATTAAGTTACATTGTTTGATGCAGTAGAAAAACCAATGCAACAATTTTATCAAATTTAATAGTTCTCTCTTTTGCGAGTATTGAATGTCCATTCGATTTTGTACCTTTTTATTAAAAAAAAGGTGGTACTACACAAGAAGTTGTGACAGCACTGTTTGCAGTTAGCCTCTACATTTATACCTAATTGGCTATAACTGACGTACCATGCAACATTCTCGTGTCACGTATTGATATGTAATTCAAGCCCACACTTAGATGAAATATCACTGTTTCCCAAAATATCGTTCTTGGATTTAAACTAATAAATATTGGTTAAGCACATCGATATGGAGAATATGTTAAGGTCTGTCTGTACTGCGGGAGTTGGTGATTTTACACGCTAAAAAGAAATGAGTGTCTGGGTAACCTCTAAAATCCTTATTTTAAGATCCTCCAATATAAAGAACATTATGGTTCTCATAGATTAGCTCAAGATGACCTTAAAGAGGTCAATGAACTTTGGACTAAGATCCCCTCCTGAAAGTGGTTCTATATTTAGATTTCTAAGAATCGTAAATGACACCCTTAGAGATCAATACACTTTGAGTCAATGACCTTGACACACATTGCCGCAAAAAAACCTTGGCCTTGACCTTAACACATTATGACGCTCTCTCTCTCTCTCACTTTGGGCAACTGTGTCTAGCACACCTCATTTCAACGAAAGCGGGCACTTGTTACTACTATTGATCAAAAGCGATATATTAAATTCAATACAATATTCATGTTTGGAAGATATTTTAATAGTTTTAGAATGAGTCTCAGTTTACATGAAAATACGCATAATAAATGCTTATACGGTGAAACGTAAATGTCAATGTTACTTATCGCCCACTAATACTAATTATTTTCTGTTTGTTTCAGCTACAACCAGTGGTACGTTGGTGTTATGTTTAATTTTAAATGTAGTTATGTTAATAGTAGGATCTATAAAGAAAGACGATTGTCCAACCCAAAAATTAATTCCAATTTACCTTATTGTTGCAGGTGAGAAATTCAGTTTAATTAAATTTAATGCATTCTCCATATCCTCTGTTATAGGAGCTGTGGGTGTCATATCCAAGCTACTACCATTCGCAAATCGTAAACTAGAATTTAAGTGTATTACGTGGATTATTTACATTTTATATATATTCGAATTTGTATGGATGGTCTTTGGTAAGTCTACTACGTTTATATATATATATATATATATATATATATATATATATATATATATATATATAATATATATATATATATATATATATATAATTTGCTGAATTATTTTTCTTTCAATTTATTTAATATATGTGCATACCTCAAGCCTGAATCGTTTTTTCATATCGATTGATATGTTAAACATTTCACATTTCACAATAGGTGTTTTACTTATGCTCTGGCAAATTATTGATCAAAATAAAAGTTAGTATTTAATAGCATTAATTTTTAAACACTATATAATTAAAGGTTCTTTATAGATTTCGAATGCTTCCAAAACATCTAATTTTTTATTACAAAACTATAATATTGTTTTGTGAAGTCATATGGTGATTATTTACTAGTAAATGTTTTTTGTTATTATGTAATTATGTTTGGATTAGAGAAGCTCCTAGGAACTTTGGTATTAAACACAGAGAACGCATTATATGTTACAAATATAAATAGTTTGGGTTGTTTTCTCAAATAAATTTGTGTAGAAATAATGATTTGTTACAGTCGAAAATGGCAGTAGAATAGGCTAATAGATAAAATAAGGATTGCAGGAGCTCAGTGATCTGGGGTGGGTGTACTGTTATTAACCTTTTTGCGTGGTTTAAGCCAGAGTGTTTGAAATGAACACAATTGGGGTTGTAATGCCTGATTACGAAGGTTCACATCTCGTCTAGTACCCAAACAACTTGCTTACCTTCTATCGTAATCACAGGAAGACCCAGAGATCTGCAGGTGATGCGCTAATACCTGAAAGAATGCAAAATAATATTTGCACGTATTAGTTAAATGATTACGTGCTACAAAGACTGGTCTGATAATGATCTAATGTATTTTATAGTTTCGCTACTTTTTAAACCTATCCTTAAATGAAATTATATTAACCAAATTCATAGCATAGAAGGATGGTTTCAGTTCTATCTTTGTATTATCGTTATTAAAACGGCTATTGTGCTGCTGAATTATATTCTTTGATACCATCTCGGGCTCTTTTCGAGAAACACTCGGTTCGCTCATTCACATCATCAGTATGCAGTACAAATCTCCACTTGTCATACCAAACGGGCGCAATCCACATTTTTCTACACGGCTTCTAAACTCTGGAATGATCTCCCTAGTTCCTGTTTTCCTCTCACTTATGATATGAGAAAATATAAGGTAGCTGTTCATAGGCATCTATTGGCAATTCATTATTCCTCTATCCATCCTCCTAAGTGTTCCTGAGTGCTTTAGCACGATAGGCCTAATTTAGCCTATTCAGGTCCACAATCATAAAAAAAAAAAAAAATTACTAAAATGCTTACTAACATCTTCTCTATCAAATTGTTAGGTTACTGTCGAACAAGAATATAGAAAAAATTCGCACTTCGTCACTATGGAATTGTGTGATTCAACATTCTTCGCAAATAAATAAAATAATTAAAATCAGTTGATATTTTCATATCACAAATATCTCCTACTTATAAATTTCGTATTAATGTAAATTGTACGGCAGATAAATAAGTGGGGCCACAGTTTATTACACATCAAATGAAAATACTTCCAATTCATTCACCGGTTCACATATTGTAAATAAACACAACTGTTCGGTCTGATAACACCGTGCTACACAAGAAACAAACAAAATAATGTTATATAAGCTTCTGTCATGAAATGCAATGTGGGATTAACCCCTACGTAATCTAATGCATCTTAATTGTAATTATATCCAAAACGAAGGTATAAGACGTCGACAACTTAGTAACACATAACTTTTCAAATATTGCATAAACAGGATAAAACAATCAATACACAATGTAGCACAATTAAACCGCGGATAAACGGTAATGTTCATCTTAATTCTCAATCAAACATGAGTGACCTTCCTGAACTACCCCCTTTTCTTTATGATGCCTACTGTAGGGCCATGACGAGGATACTCCAGGTTACTGAACGGTGGTTGTTGAACTACTATGATATTTCCGAGACCGTAACTACGATCGAATGTTTTTTATTCAGATCCACCGTAACAATAGTTGAATAAATTAATGCGAAATATTTTATTGCTGCACTACTTTGGTTAATGTAATTTCGTAAACCTTATTTACACCGCGATCTTGTACTATAAATACTTAGGTACAGTTTTAAGGAACGAACGGTTTAATTACACAAACTAGATTAAGCGGTCTATATACAGCAAGTTTTCTAGTGACTAGCGAGCCGTGAGCCTGAATATCTTATTAGGAATTGACGTTTTGTATCCTCCGCACAAAATCCTAATAGGGCCGGCGGGGAAAACTGCCCCTTAAGGAAGTTCTTTCAACATAGATTTTGATAAAATCACTACCACTTGAACGCTAACGCGCTACGTACTTCCACCTGCCGGAGTAACTTGACCTCACACTATTACAACTACACTAGGACTAAGACACTCGAATCTTTCAATTCTCGCCACATTGGATTTTTATCCCAGTTAATCAATCATGACGATTTATTACTTAAATTTTAACACGCGCCAACAAATTGGAACTTCGGGTGCCGAGCGGAAAAAATTGCATCATAAAAACAACATTAATGAAAGCGATATCCCCTACGTTGATGATGTACTCTCGACAATGAACCTTACAGTCTTGTATCTAGAAGCTAAATTTTTTGTTTGAAGACCAAACATTTATGAAACAATTCCCGTGAGCCTGTCGCCAAAACGTTTTCAAACCTGTAATCTATGCTTTTCTGCACTACATTTCTATACAAAATAACAATTTTAATACATGTAATTTTCCAACGGCGCAGTTTAACGAAAATGACTATAATTAATTATTTACAAATGAACTTAATCAACTTTCAACTAAAATAGTAAAAGGGATTTCACTATCTACGGATGTTAACGTGTAAACCAAATCTTAATTAAAACTCCAATCAAAACTATATTTCGTTCTCAGAATAGGGATACTAAATGCTATAAGCTTTTGTAATAATTCCAGACATCTTCAAATACGTAAAAAGAAACGTTACAATATAAAAGCTTCCAACATTTATGCTTTATCTCGTCTAGCTTTCCTGAACTATACAGTATTTCTTATGTCGGGTATAAATTTGTAAAATTTTGTTCTTGCTTTCAATCGTTTTTCCAAAGAATTTGATATAAATACAAATTTGAAATATGGCGAACAATTTCTCGGCCCAAAATGTTCTTCTCGTCAGTTTATGGTACCTCTTCTAAGAAAATGGATAATAGCTTAGTTGTAAATAATCTACCAATCAGACATTTGACGGAAAAGGTCAGTTAAAAAATGAACAGGCTGTTGGTCATGTGTCACGTGTGGATGAAATTTGAACTAGATTTTTTCGAATATTAGGATATTTAAAATGTTATATGTAAAATCTTAAATTAAAGCGTTGTTACCGGGAATTTTTATTTTAAAGTTTGTTATTGCTTCGACAAAGGGGATTAAATTTCATTTAGGATGAAGTGTTTTTAAGAAACATAATGTGTCGGTATAAATTTGTTTGCGCTATCGTGGTTGATAATGAAAGGTTCATTCGCGCTTAAATGGTTATGCATTTTTTCAAGTTAGCAGTTCGGTTATGCATCTAGTTGTTTACTGGAGAGTATAGAAAATTTATTTGAGTAACAGGATTTCTGATTTAACAACAGGATGTATGCGTTTCAAATCTAGATATCAAGACTACTTTTTTCCAGGGTATTTTCCCGTTCACCTTGTGTGGATCTTAAGAAAGATTCAACCATCCCGGGGACTTTTTTTGTGTGGTTATTCTAACATTTTCGTTTCCATTGAAGAGGATTAGTAGTTCTATTTCTTCATTTCTGGGATAAAATCGCGCTTAGCAGCTTCTAATTTTCGCCTCTAAATTCGGGTAAATATAATTTGAAAATAGTCGAATAGTTGAAATTTGACGAGAGTGAAGTTGCCGTACTGGAAGCCGTGTCAGGGAGATTCAAGGATTATTGGTATCCATTGATCAATTACCAAAGGGTCAATGGTATAGAAATTGCGTATACTGCTGTGAGATGGAACGAAAGAGTTTAGATTGATCATTTTGTGCGAATTAAGGTAATTACTTTTCTGTGTTTATTTTTGGTGATTTTAATAAAGTTGTTTTTTTTTGTATTTATTTAGGTGGACAAATACGCTTTCTTTCGTATAAACGCCCTTCAGGCGGTTAAGGGGATTTTACGAAAGTATATTCACCCGTGTATCGTAATATTACATATTATACGTCATTTTTATTATTTTTATTAATGTGGTTTGACGACAACTGTACTGATAATCTGATTGTTTATTTTTTTTTATTCTTATCACGATATATAAATAGTGCTAATTAATTTAAACGTATCATTTCGTTATTGAGTGTAACATGTGTGATTTCTACTAAATTTAAAAGATAAGATATTTTCAATACGTTCAAGTTACTTGGTGGTTTATTTCCTTTTGTGGAAATGTTTTTGATTTACACAACATTACAGCGGCAACGTTCATTTTTTTTTTTTTTCGATGAAAGCGTTTTTAACCTAGGAATTTATGAGTTTTCTCTATTAGGTTATTTGCTACTTTTTTTTATAGTTTTATTTAAAGATATGCAGTTTGATTAAGATTTAACGTAACATAAAAGTAGAAGGAATAAAGTTGACGACCTATTAGCTGGTCTATTAGCATATCCTTTTATTGTGATTTCGTGGAAATGATTTAAATCTTTACAGAAAACGCCGGATCTAGGCTTTTAATTTACCGATTCACCTAGTTTTATGCGACTTAAGGTAAGCAAGTTTTTGTTTCTTTTGAACTTAGCTGTGAAATTCTCACATACATTGTGTTTTATGTATTACGAGCTATCCTAATCGCAAAATTAATAAAACGCCTACGGCCTTTATTCCACTGAGCTACGGGCCCCTTCCTTTTTCCGTTACCTCCTATTTTACTGCTATTTTCTCCCGTAACACCTGGCGGAATACCTATGGATTTCGTTAAGTCCATTAACAACTTTTTCAAAAATTTTTGAACTTGTTCTATATAATCTACCCATGTGTGAAACGTTATATTTCACCTTATCAATATGGTTTCATATTGAAGCTGTAACGAAACTAGTTTGTTTTTCCGATCGGATTTTGGATGATTTAAATCAGGTTCACCAAAGCGATTATTTATAAACAAATTTCATCCGTAGACGATTGTGTTAGTCTTCAACAGCAATTAACTTCCATTCGTCACTGCTGTAAAGTTAATCGCATAAACTTAAACACTGCAAAATGTAAATTTTTTCATTTTTTAGGAAGCGCTAATACGTTTCCTTCGATTATCATATTGAATCCGATATATTACAACGGGTTACTTCTAATAAAAGCTTGGGTGTTATACTTGGCAACCATCTAACGTTTACTGAACATATTTATTAAACTTGTTCTTTCTTCCACCAAAGCGTTAGGATTAATTACCAGAAATTGTAAATTATTAGTGCAGTAAAGCCTTTACTCCGTCTTTTTACGGTCTGGTTAAATGTAAGCTAAAGTGCTGCGATGCAACATGGTGCCCCATATACAATACACATAAAAATATTGTGCAAACTTACAGCGTAAGTTTCGGAAAAAAATATAGATAGTAAAAATGACCGAGAGAAATTACTGGAAATTAGTTTCAAGTTCTTGCGATGGTCGCTAGAGGGCGTACACGAACACCAAATTAGAAAATTGGCCTTTTCTCTTAAAACGGAATTATCAACATCTGTCCAAAATAGTTTTATTTAAAAAAATGTCTTAACTTCTTTGCAACTCAACCTATATTAATAAATTAGGTCTCTTTTGAGAGAAGTTTCTAATAAAGTATTAATGTTGTCGGTTTAGTTTTATTTGTGGTCGGTAGACGGCGTTTTGTGACAAAGCCGTAAATTTTTACAATATTCTCAAAAATTTTAAATGTAAGGGTATAATTATTTTTAACTCACGAAAAATAGCGTGAAAAAACACAAAAATTAGTGAAAACCGCAGGTCGATATCTTCCTTCGTTACAAAGATATGGATAAACTGCCCTGTACACTTTCTTTTATTCCCGGTTATTACTCGAGTGGGCGTAGGTTAGGATTGGGGTAAATCGGATAAATATCGTTATTAAAACGACAGCGATTTAGCTTCTAATTTAATAATCAACAACTGTGTTTCTTACATACATGTATAAACACACCTTTGTATAATAGATCATTAACGATTTAATAATTGAACATATCGCATGCATCGGAAGCCCAAAGTAAGTGTACTGAACGGCCAATGATTTAATATGTATTAAATACAGAGAGAATTAATAAAGGTATAAGCGAAGCAGTAGCAGTGTGGAAGTAATAACTGTGCAAGGTGGTAAGGAAGAGAGTTGGAAAACCACGATCGGATATCGCACCAAACAAGAAATGGCGAGTAAGCGCTTACATACCTTAACTTGTAATTTTTATAATTGACCACGTAATAGGTAGTAGTACCCTTGCTCAGTTCCCCGCGTGCGTTATTACTATAAAAAGTATTTTCTTTGCACGCCCTGTGGTGGAGTTATATAACTTATTTAAATAAATACGGACAACCTATTAAATAATGCACACGCGACATGAAATGTATATAGATGTATGAATTACACACACACACACACACAAACATATATTCCCTTATGCTAATGGGTGCACAGCCGATGTCTTAATCTACACTATCAAGCAGTGCACATAAAATTCTACAGTAGTTGCCCACTGGCGCTAGTCTCATCGAAGTGTTTGTTTCGCCTTTCTAATAGTATATATATATATATATATATATATATATATATATATATATATATATATATATCTTAATGCGATTACACCGCAACGGTAAGTATGAGGTAACAATGGTTAACGATAAATGGTATCTGACCTTATAATCGGTGAGCCAGAAATTCTGCACTAACTAGCAACGATACGGGCCTTGAATGTGTATGAGTCTTATGAAATTAGCGGAGAGGCCTAAAACAATTACGTCTATTAGCAAATTATTGAATGGAGTTACCGTAAGAGAGCAGGTGGCCTATTAGAAATGCCTTTTCTTAAAATCCGGAAATCCGAAATAAATAGAATTATAGCACCCAACCAAATCCAGCAGATAACTCTACTAACCAATTGTGATGGATTAGTGTAAAATGGAATTAGAAAATTATTCACTAAACATCAACTGACATATTTTATATCTCTAACGTTTTGGTCAATTTTTTGGTTCTGATTAGCGAATCGAATAATATTTAAATTGTGAATTTAAATGCCATCTAGGTATTAGAACTATGCAATTGTAAAATGTAAACGTAGATTCCTGGAATTATATTCAAATTATGAATAAATGATTAACTCGTGATTAATAGATGCAATAAAATTTGTGCATGTAATAAAACATAAATGTAAAAATACATTTTACAAGTAACAGAATTAGATAACACGTTTAACTGTCATTTATCATTAAAATTTATTAAATGTTCAACTACTAAAACAACAGGAATAAAATTTAATGTATTAAATGTCCCATAGGGAACGTATCTTTATTTTAGAGAAGATAGTAAAATTTATTTTTTAAATTATTATATTGCATTACGATGTTATAGAAGAAATGTGTGCAAGAGCCCTAATACTGAAGAACTTATCGGTCGTTTACACTCGTTCTCCCCTCAACTATCATTGCCTACCAACAAACCAAACCGTGCTCCCTTTGTCGCGCACTCTTCCAGGTAAATAGTGAACAACAGCTTACTGTATGGTGATATTTCGCGTTACGAGATTCCCGTGCCGTATTGTATGGACTGTACTGATTTGGCAGAAACCGGTCTATGGGCCGAAATTTTTGCGTTTCGTTTTCATAATTTCTTTTGTTTCCTTTTCGTTTAACTGAATTTGAGAATATACTTCTGCCGCAATTGGAATTATTTTTTCTTCTGCCAGATAATGAAGTCATCCCTTTTGAACCTTTGAACAATTGCTAAATATGAAGGTTTTCAAATAATTATATTAATTAATTTAACTGATGTTAGAATGTATACCTATTCGAATGAACTTATGTGTAAACTCAAATATATGTTTTACAAATGTCAACGCCAAAAAAATATATCTCCAAAAAGGAGGAGCACAAAAATTAAGAGAGGCGCCAAGCAGACCTCCTGCAATAAAGTAGCAGCAATTACAAAATAAGCGGTTTTCTCAAGACGACAACTGATTCATCCGGACTAAGTGCTGATACTACACCATCTACTTTAACAATGCCGATACCTCGGGCGACACAAGAACATGCAAGTGTGAGTGAGATGACAATGGAAGTTAACTCATCAAACTTAAGCAGGCAGAAGTGTCTAATAAATTGTTATTCACTCGGCCAGTAATTAATTTGGACTCTTTTTTTAAAAATCATCAACTTAATGTGATCGGATCGATATAAACATACCATTCGATTCTAAGAGAGCTTATTTCAAAGAGTGCGGAACAAATCGAAAATGGCTCAGTTAATGTGTAGAAAAACCTTCTCTTTACTGCAACATATGCTTGGCGTCTTCGAAAACCTACAATACTTTTACTGAAGGTATGGCGGCTTGGGAGCATGACTACCAAAGGATAACAGAACCCGAGCAGAGTAGCAGTCATTCACGATGCGTGGACGCTTATTTCATGTGATCCAATGAAGCTGATATGGCTAATAAATTGATTAAGGGATACTCAAATATGAAAAGGAGCAAAATTGAGAGAAATAGACAAAAGAGTTAAATGTATAGGTAAGCGAGGTCTCAGTAATCGTGGTGACAAGCATGGAGCCACATATTCGTTATCGGATAGAAATATATTAAATATATTAATTCACTTAAAATACGACATTCCTTCACGGTGTATAAAAACTATAATACATCGTAACTAGGGAAGTACATACAGTTTAAGTGTGAATCGAGTGTGACTTGCCTCCTCGATAGCTCAGTTTGAAGAGACCCACTCTAGCAAAGTGGAGCTCGTGAGTTCAATTCCCACTCGATGCAATGCAGCATTGTGTTGAGGTATGTGAACGTAAATGATAAAATTTACGAAAGATTAACAGCTGTTGTTCCATGTGAATATTCATCGTGTAAAGGGATTTTAGAGTTATTCAAAAATGCTCTAAATGGTAATCATCATTTAAAGTCCAGGCTGGTTTTACAGTATTTAAATCCATATAAAAGATGTTGCATAATATATACCTTTAGAAACGTGTGTTGCAAATGCCACCGATGAAGCTGCAAATATGCAGGGAAAATATTTAGGTTTTTTCCAGTCTACTAATGGCCTCCACACCTGGCGATTGCCATATTCACATTTGTGTTACAGCCATATACTAAATTTGGTTTTAACTGATACCACCACATCTAATATACATTTAGCAACATTATTCAGCCTGCTAAGTCAAGTGGTAGCTTTTTTTTCGAGAATCCTTTAAACGAATGGAAATATTTTCCACTGCAACAGCTGATAGCAATTCTAAATATAAAATTTGAGAAACTAGATGGTGAGCTAAAGAAGTTGCATTGGACACAGTATTTGGAACATTTGCAGTACTCTAGAGTGCAATGTATGTAGAGATACTTACAAGTCTAAATCAAATAATTGTGGCGGATAGCTTTACATCAGATATTAGAACTAAAGCTAAATCGCTTATTGATGGACTGATGAAACTCTGTTGACTAATCACACGTTTTCAAGGATATTCCAAATTATTTGACCACTCTCTAGATATTTGCAGTGAAATGGTGTGTATTTATTAAAATCGCAACAGATGGTATCTACAGCATCTGATTCAGTTTCGAAGATTCAGAGGGATTATGAAACTGTGGAAGAAAAGACTAAATATTTTATTGATTGAGCAAATAATCTAGATACTACTGATTTCCCTACACAATTCAAGTCGTTTTTCCGAACCATCGAATAAAGAAACAGCCTCAAGATGCAAAAATATTCTTCGTCGTTGAAGTCCACAATATTATTTTAGGCACTCTCATCAATAGCTTGAATGACCGGTTTGTAAATAATAAGAAACTGTACATATATGAATTTATCGATGCTCTCACCCAACCATTTTAATTCTTTAGTAACTTTTACAAATGACACAAAGAGAAAGTATTTTAAATCACTTGCAGAAACATTAAGCAAATGCACCGTTTACTGAACTGAAAAGTGTTGTTTCTAACTGGCCAAATTTGAAGTTATCATTATCGTAGGTTGCAAATTAATGCCACGATCAAAACTCTGATAATGAAGATGACGATAATCTTGAATATAGAAGAGAGAATGCAATTTCTCGTACCAGCATATACTGGCTTTTTCAAATTTTCTTGTAAATTAGCCCAACGATTTTCAATAAAATTAAAATTTTGTGTGTGAATTTCACAGAAACCTACTCAACAACCTGGAAGGGAAATGTGATACTTGTTAAAATACATATATAGGTACTATTTTTAACTCATTTAAGTTTTGAATAAAATATTTTAATATAACTTTGAAACAATCAGATGACCACATCATAACGTTGTGTTGCTTAAGATGCTTTTCTTTGTGAATAAATCGTTCTTTTAAATCTTTGTAGAATCCTCTGTTTTAGATACATTGATTGAATATCTTAAATAATAAAACGTTTACCTTTAAATAACTTAAAAGCTTGTACTTGCGATGTAATTTAAAAGTTAGCCAAAACACCCATAAAATGTACAATCACATACCTGAAAACACCAAAACACACAAACAAAACATGTACGAGGTAGCCAATAAAACAACTAAAGCGTGCAACAAAGTTGGTAGCTAACAAGCAAGCACACTGAAACAAAGAAAGTAGGAAGGAGCAAACACCCAAATACTAAACACGTAAGCTGTCAAACACTTCCTCGTGTCTAACCTACCACGTAACAAAAAAAAGGAGGGTTGTGAGCACGGTAAAGAACTCAGCCTAACGGTCAAATAACCGCAGAGCACTTTGTTGGTGTGAGTGGTTTTGGAGTGTTGGTTAAACATAGAGATATGATTAGGTTAGCTAGAGCAAAATCCAAGAAATGTTGGAAGTAAAAGCGATGAGGAGAATAAGTAAGGTTTGAGCGCCACCAGCTTTGCAGGAAAAATCAGAGAGGGAAACTATTATTTCCGGAGAGACGCCCTGTAAAGATGGAACCAGAGAGAAGCACAGAGCAAAAAAAAATTAATAATAAACACCAGTTCCCACAACAATCTTGTTTTATTTAATTTTCACAAGCAATGGTGAGAACTCAATCATTTAAATGTAAATATAGGTAGGATATATCAGTCTCACACACCTATCACAGACGAATCATTATTATAGTAACATGCATTAATTTTCCCCAAACGGATTACACAAAATACATATAATTATCGAGTAGAGCGATTTGTCGCTCTTAATTATCCCATAGACTTATTTATATTAATACTAATACTTGACTTCAAACAAATATAAAATTTCACTATAGAATAACCTACTTTTGTGTACATATATATATATATATATATATATATATATATATATATATATATATTGTTGTTGTTGAAGACAGCTCTAAATATAATGATTGAATGTAAGGATAAACATTGCAGGCAATTCGCTATAAACAAGAATAATAAGAAATACAATTTTCGTAAAGCTGATTATCCAAATTTATACAATGAACTTTTAAAAATAGATTGGACTTTTTTATATAGTTTATCTGATCCAAATGAGGCCTGTGAACAGTTTTATAACGTTATCACAGACGAATCATTATTATAGTAACATGCATTAATTTTCTCCAAACGGTTTACACAAAATACATACAATTATCGAGTAGAGCGATGTGTCACCCTTAATTATCCCTTAGACTTATTTATATTAATACTAATACTTGATTTCAAAGAAATATAAAGTCTCACTAGAGAATAACCTACTATGTATATATATATATATATATATATATATATATATATATATATATATATATATATATATATATATTATATATATATATATATATATATATATATATATATATATATATACAGGGTTTTCAAAGTTAAGCCGGCACTGTTGCTGTCTTCGTTATTATTGGTGCTACGAAGTCGGTTAAATGGGCAAAGAAGTAGCATTTTTTCCGCTCGTTACGATGGTGAAATCAAAATAAAAATTGAACTTCGTGTTCGCGAGTTATGTCAAAAATTTCCATTTTTTTAAATGGCACACCCAGTATGCAATATCCACAATCGATAGAAAATTAAATTCTGAACAAAAAAGTTCCTATGACATTTTACCCTATTTATTGAATTCGTCAAGGTGGCTGGTATTACGTGAACAATATTTGTCATTTTCACAAATGTCATCAGAAATGATATGTCAAATTGAAGTTTGCTAATAAAGAGTTAAGAGTTTGTGTTTTTTGAATAGAAAAATGCCTTTCACCCATTCATAAAAGTGTGATATGATAGAATGTTACATCCTATTCCTACGCATCATTTGCC
This sequence comes from Vesta saturnalis, assembly GCA_036346205.1. NCBI lineage: Eukaryota > Metazoa > Arthropoda > Insecta > Coleoptera > Lampyridae > Vesta > Vesta saturnalis. The sequence goes on from JARFJB010001911.1 coordinate 392,865, forward strand.
CGATAGAAGATATTTTTGGTTTTGTATCGTAAATTTAGATCTAATTCGAGCGTGTTTAAGAAATCCAGATCTAATAAACAATGTATAATTAGTGAAGAAACTGAAATTAATGTGTTAGCTTATTTTGAAGCACATCCCAACAACTCAATTAATGATTTAGTGCAAGAAAATGGACTATGTTTGGGTTCCATCCACAATATTCTAAAAAACTATAAGTTTGTGCCGTATAAGTTCCGACCTACACAGACACTAGTACCAGGAGATCAAGAAAGACGCGTTCAGTTTTGTCACTGGTTTATTAATCAAATGAGAACCAATAATGATTTTGGAGCTCAATTCTATGGAGTGACGAATCTACTTTTTCTAATAGGGGCATGTTCAACAGGAAAAACAGCCATTTTTGGAGTCGAGAAAATCCGATGCTCTACCGATCTTGTAACCCGCAGAGACGCTTCAGTGTTAATGTTTGGTGCGGTTTAATTGGCTCGATAATTGTTGGTCCAGTATTTTATCAGGGTGCGTTAACTGGTGAGCGGTACGCCTAAATGTTGACTGCCACACTCCAAGACTTCTTGGATGATGTAAATTTAATGGATAGGCAGAACATTTATTTCCAACAAGACGGAGCTCCTCCCCATAACGTTCGACAGATAGATACAATATTAAACAATTTTTTTGATGACAGATATTTATCAACTAATGGGCCTATCCGTATGCGATCACCTGACATTACTCCAATGGATTTTTTTCTTTTGGGGATATGTGAAGAGTGTGGTGTTCAACAGGCGATATGATAACCTTGAGGATCTCCAGCAAAGCATCGTTCACGCCATCAATAATATTGATGGTAGATCCATTGCTAAGGCTACTAAAAGTGTCTACAAGCGGGCCCAGAAATGCTTAGAGCAAGAGGGTGATGTTTTCGAACATCTAATTTGAGTTTTGTTTTGTTTTGTTATTCCTTATTATTATCACTTAGAATAAAGAATCCTGTTTCAATTGTCTGATATTCTTTTCATTTTCTGCTGTATGGTAATACAGAAAAATAGTTGACACAGCCACCTTGATGAATTTGGTAAATGATCAATAACTTTGTCATTTTTGACATTAGGGTAAAATGTCATAGGAACTTTTTTGTTCAGAATTTAATTTTCTATCGATTATGGGCATAATGGGCGTGTCATTTAAAAAAATGGAAATTTTTGACATAACTCGCGAACACGAAGACAGCAATAGTGCCGACTATATATATATATATATATATATATATATATATATATATATATTGTTGTTGTTGAAGACAACTCTAAATATAATGATTGAATGTAAGGATAAACATTGCAGGCATTAATTTTCTCCAAACGGATTACACAAAATACATACAATTATCGAGTAGAGCGATTTGTCACTTATCCCATAGACTTATTTATATTAATACTAATACTTGATTTCAAAGAAATATAAATTCTCACTAGAGAATAACCTACTATATATATATATATATATATATTGAATAATAAGAAATACAATTTTCGTACAGCTGATTATCCAAATTTATCCAATGAACTTTTAAAAATAGATTGGACTTTTTTATATAGTTTATCTAATCCAAATGAGGTATGTGAACAGTTTTATAACGTTATCACAGACGAATCATTATTATAGTAACATGCATTAATTTTCCCCAAACGGATTACACAAAATACATATAATTATTGAGTAGAGCGATTTGTCACCCTTAATTATCCCATAGACTAATTTATATTAATGCTAATACTTGATTTCAAACAAGTATAAATTCTCACTAGAGAATAACCTAATATATATATATATATATATATATATATATATATATATATATATATATATATATATCGGTGGTCGTAAAGAAAGGAATAAATTCAATATCTCCGCAATTAGATCATAATACGATTGCTACGTTTGCAGATGATACTGCCATATTGGCCGTAGGGAACAACCATGAAGAGGCTGCAAGAAAGTTACAGATATCAGTTAACAAGGTTAACAGTTGGACCAAAAAGTGGCGCATCAAACTTAATCAATCAAAATCAGTTCATATTAATTTTACTAATAAAGCAGATCAGTACCTGCCGGTTAGCTTAAATAATACCCAGATTCCATACGAAAATACTGCAAAATATCTGGGCATTACTCTAGATGCAAAGCTTCGCTGGAAAGCCCATGTTAAAAAGAAAAGACAAGAACTTGACACGAAGTATAAAAAAATGTATTGGCTGATTGGGAGAAATTCCACTTTGTCTGTATATAATAAATTACTTGTATATAAACAGATCCTCAAACCTGTGTGGTGTACGGCATACAGCTCTGGGGCTGTGCCGCAAAGAGCAATATAGAAATAATACAACGATTCCAAAACAAAGTGCTAAGGAACATAGTCGAAGCGCCATGGTACGTTAGAAATAGTTATCTTCATAGGGATTTGGAGATAAGCACTGTTGATCAAACTATTGTCGAATTTGCAAGAAGACATGAACAACGACTTCTTTATCACGATAATGTTGAGGCCATCCAGCTCCTTGACAACTCGCAGATAGAAAGACGGCTCAAGAGGATAAAACCTTATGAGTTAGTAAAGTGATAGTGTTAAAAGCAGAGCAGTGTGTGGGTGAGTGAGCTTAGGTGTACACGTCAGGTTTCTGTGTAATTAGGTTATTAAATCCTAAGGAACACTAACGAGTAAGTCCTTAGTTACAAGTGTGTATAGTAGTAAATTAGGTTAGAAAGGAATTACTCATTGGTTGATTATTTTGACCAGATTGTAATATATTACTTAAAAAAAAAAAAAAATATCTCGTAAAGCACAATTTTATTCAAAAATCGCTCGGACCCGTCGATTTTATATTTTTCGGGGAATATATTTTGCTCAAAAAAAAAAGATTTGCTAAAAAAATTTTTTTTTTCAAATTGCAACCCAATTTTTTTATTGCATTTTTGGATTGCCCTTACAATTCTAAACATTTGTCATGCAGCATGTGCTATACCTAAGTCCAAGCGTTTTGGAGTTATTCGCATTCAAAATTTAAAAATTGAAAAAAGGTCATGAAGAAAACGAAAAATAAAATAATTTTTATAACGTTTTATTATATCGAAAACAAAGATTCGTAAACTTAAAAATAATTTTATTTCAGCAAATGTTCGAAATGTCCTCCGTTGGTCAACTGACAATAGCCTAATCGATCTACAAATTCCTGCTGCACATTTCGAACCATTTCGGGCGTTATTCGACATATTTCTTGACGGATGCGTTGTTTTAAATCATCTAGATTTGCCGGTTGGCTTTTAAATACCTTGCCTTTAAGGTATCCCCATAAAAAAAAGTCTGGTGGTGTTAGATCGGGTGATCTTGGTGGCCACTCAATAACGCCGCTCCTTCCTATCCACCTGTTTGGGAAAGTGTCGTGCAAATAAGTTCGAACTACCACAGCAAAATGGGGGGGAGCACCATCTTGTTGGAACCAGATGTTATGGTGTGGCAAATCCGGATGTTCTATCTCGTTTTCTTCATGACCTTTTTTTAATTTTTAAGTTTTGAATGCGAATAACTCCAAAACGCTTGGACTTAGGTATAGCACATGGTGCATGACAAATGTTTAGAATTGTAAGGGAAATCCAAAAATGCAATAAAAAAATGGGGTTGTAATTTGAAAAAAAAATTTTTTTTAGCAAATCTTTTTTGAGACGCCCTGTATAAAATTTTTTTTTCGCAAAATATGTCCCGAAAAAATATAAAATCGACGTGTCCGAGCGATTTTTGAATAAAAGTGTGCTTTACGAGATATTGAATTTATTCCTTACTTTACGATCACCCGGTATATATATATATATATATATATATATATATATATATATATAGCTATGGAAAAATATTATCGCGGGTCTGATTTATAAGTAAGACAAAGACAGTACAATCAGTTCAAAAGTATACCCAATGGTAAAAGACCAGTTTCTCCATTTCAACATGGTTTTATGGAACAGAGATCAACGGTGAATAATTTAGCATGCATGACTCACTTTATTTCTGCTGTACTGGATGATGATGGCCAAGTTGATGTCATTTATACTGACTTTGCTAAGGCTTTTGATTGGGTTCCACATATCATTATCTTAGCTAAATTAGAATATTTTGGTTTTAGTGACTCAATAATATCCCTGCTTGGATCTTATTTAAAAAATCGTTCACAACAGGTTACTTATAATAATTTTACGTCTGCTGCCATTGAACTCACGTCTGGTGTCCCTCAAGGGTCTAACCTGGGCCCTCTACTATTTTTATTATTCATTAATGATCTCGCCGAAAATATAGATTGCGGAAAATTAGTTTTTGCCGATGATCTTAAAATATTTGCTCGTATATCATCCGTCGATGATTGTAAGTTTTTCAACGTCAACTTGACACGACACATGAATGGTGTATTTCTAACCACTTGTACTTAAATATCCCTAAGTGCAAAACAGTTGCTTATACCAGAAAACTAAATTCAATTCAATTTAACTATACAATTCATTCATCTATTCTACAGAGCACTGAGGTTGTTAAAGACTTGGGAATACATTTTGACAGTGAGTTATCATTCAATCATCACCTTCATATGGAAACACGAGCTTCTATAACTACACTTGGTTTGATAATACGTAATTGCAAATATTTTTGTAATGTACCTTCTTTAAAAAGTTTATTTTTTCTTTAGTTCGTTCAACGCTTGAATATTGTTCGCTAATTTGGAATCCTATTTACATTAATCAAAAGAATCTTATTGAACGCGTCCAAAGAAAATTTTTAAAGCTATTAGTTTTTAAAATGGACAAAGTGTAACCTCTACGAGGCTATCAATACCACCTTTTGCTTCAAAGATTTAATTTTCATACTTATATAAAGCTCCGGCGCCATAAGCATTGTCTTAAATTTTTATATAAACTCTTGTACAATAAAATTGATTGTCCTTACTTTCATTAATTCATTTTCAAGTTCCTCCGTATTTTTCCCGACACCACAACACTTTTTATTATCCTACACCTAAAACAAATATATTGTGTAAATGCCCTATTTTTAATTGTATGCCAAATCCCGTAGACATTAATGCTTGCACACTTAAGAGTCTTCTAAATGCAATTGAAACTTAATGGTTATGTTACTTACTCTTACTCTACTATTATATATGTGATTACTGTTTAGTTACCATGGCAAGAACTCTGTTTTATGTTCATTAGCAACCTATTTAGTCTTATTTTAGTTTATTTTTTTTTACTTAGAGTTCAATTTTCTTTTATATGCATTACTTTACTTCCTTAATTACGTCTTTGAAAAGCATGTATGTATTCTTTACTAGTTACTTTCTTGTCACATTATCCTATAATTTGATTGTTTTCTGTTGGACAATAAACATTATTATTGTTATTATTATTATTATTATTTTTATTTTTTTTTTTTTGTTCTTGTCCTTGTCTTCAGCTGAACGGCTATTTAAGAACGTTCTCGATAGCTGTGATCATTAGACGTTCTTCTACTTTATAGCCCTTAGCGTTAATGCTGCATTCTACTTGCTCTCTTGCCATTAAATTTCATTTAGTACTTTTATACTTTCCAAATATCTTAGCAGGTGTCCAAAGTTGTTTTCTTCTAGCATAGTTTTTAATTCTCCCTTTATTCGGTGTGCATCTCTGTATGATTTAAGTACATGGCAGTCCTCAATTATATGTTTTATAGTTAGATCATTTAATTTACATTGTGGACATTTAGGAGGATTTTTATATTTATATTTATTATTATTGTTATTATTATTATTACTATATATACAGGGTGAGTTTTTTTTTCATTTTAAACATTGACATCTGGGAAACTACAAGAGATAGAGATTCGATTAAATGGTGAAAGAGTTGCAATTTTATGAACTTAAATTAATGACAGTTGGAAAAGGTTCCAAAAAAACTAAAATTTTACATTTTATTTCATTCTAAATAACTCTGTTATTATCGATTTGAGACAGAAAATGAAGAGGAAAAATGGTAGTGTTTTTATGCTTTATCTACTGGCGTCGTCACTTTTGTTCTAAAGGCTGCGCCTTTATCAGATGCGCATTTTGTTAAGCTTTGTAACGATATCAGATAGGATGTATTTATTTTTAGAAATAACAAAGTTGTAACGATTTTATTATTGATTTATAGTTGGCCATGGAAAAAATGAATTAATTATTATGGTTTTTGGCAGTTTTACACCCTGGCGATAATAAATTCAGTTTTTTTTTCATTTCAAACTGGTGAGCGAAAACAAGTTTAGTGATTTTTCTTTTAAATGTTGTAGAATCGTTATTATTAGGCATACAACAAAATGACGAATAAAAATTTTAGACATTTTAATACGTAACATGTTGTACATACTAATTTCCTACTCGCTTGAGTTAGAACAAGCTTAGATTTTTTTAAGTAGCAGTAATAGTTGGCTTTGACATTTTTAAAAAAGACTTTTTTTTCTTTTTTTAACGAAATAAGGTTTGCTACATTTACTTTGATGAATAAACGCGATACAGGAATTATTGATTTAGTTGAAATTTGGCAGTTTTGTAACTTCGTAAACTAAATTAAAGATATTTTCTAATCGCGACAAACTTAATATGTTGGAACGTTTTATATTGTGTAATAATAATTGTGTTCTTGCTGCCGAACGGTACCAACAATTGCATGAAAATCGGCGTCAGCCATCTTTACCGACGTTCAACAATTTATACAGAAATCGGAGGCTGGTTGGTTCCTTTTCGAAACCAAAGAGGGATGAAAACATCATTAATGAAGATATCCAAATAAATGCATTGGCCTTTCAAGATATATTGGATACCTTAGATTTGTAAACAAGACGTAATTTACGCTGGTTTCAACACAACGGTGCTCCTCCGCACATCCAATTGCAAGTGAGAGAGTACCTAAACCAACTGTTTCCAAATTCTTGGATAGCTGGATCGCCAGATCTTTCACTTTTAGATTTTTTTCTTTTTGATACACTAAAAGATTTATGAAAATGTAAACTTTCACCATTAACACTCATAATAAAATACTTATCTTTTTTGGGATTTTTTAATGGTGTACTTTAAATTATACAATCTAAACGTTTCGATAACACTTACAGTTATCTTCGTCAGTAGTAATGTTAGTTAAAAATTGTTAAAGATGTAGTAAACAATTTTGTCAAATTTGAAAAATTCAAAAAAGATAAGTATTTTACTAAAAGATTTAGTTTATCAGCGAATTTATGCGACAAAAGAAGAACTACGTGATGCTGTGATACATGCCTTTCGCCATTTTGGTAATAGTAGGAAAATACGGAAAGCTGTAAATTCCAATGTGAAAAGATGCCGCCGCTTGTGTGTAAATAATAATGGTGGACATTTTGAACATTTGCAGAGATAGATTAATTCTTTTACATGCAATTACTTTAAATCAAAATTTAAACTTAATAATTCTTAGATTCTTTGCGCTCTTGTTCTATTTGAGTCCCTAATTTTTAGGTGAAATGTTATATTAAACTAAGTAATTAACTTAACCGGATAGAAAATGTTTTTCCATGGTACATTCTGTTTTTGCTACTCTCAATAGTACAATAGTCCTGTATCGTTATAAAGAGAAAATTTGTTCTTTCTAAAAATGTCAAAGCGAACTATTGCTGCTGCTTAAAAAAAATCTAAGTTTGTTCTAACTCAAGCGATCAGGAAATTAGTATGTACATCTTACGCGTTAAAATGTCTAAAATTTTTATTCGTGTCGTTTTGTTGTATTCCTAATAATAACGATTCTACATTTAAAAAAGGAATCACGTAACTTGTTTTCACTCATCAAAGCTAGAAATGAAAAAAAAACTGTATTTACAAAAAACAACAGAAAAACAAACAGAACTTACGAACAAGAAAAATATCAAACATACAAACCCTCAAAAGCAGCGTACTCACATAACCTCAGTATTTCAAACCCCCGAACGTAGGAAACTAAACAAGCTGGTTATCACGCAAACACCCAGATACCAACAAACCAATTAGCAGACGCACAAACGAGCAAACTAGATATAATATAAATACGGATACGAGCAAATTGTCTAACACATCTACAAGTACCCAAATACCAACACACTTCAAAAAACTCCTAAACACGGACAAACTAGTTAACAAAGCACACAAGCAAAGAATCAAACATACAAACCCAGAAAGAAACAAATTAAAAAAATTAGCAAACGCAGCACAAAAAAAAATTAGGAAACCAGCAAACAAGTCAACACCCAAAAATAAATGCACCAACAAACTAGGCAACACAAAGTAGAAAAAAAAACTATCATACTATCACACCTTCGAAAACACGCAATCCAAGGTGGCATGCAATTTGACTTCCTCAATTTTTGGTGATTATATGATAAGCAACGGTTTTTTCAGGAATTTCCCTAGGAGTATATAATAGGTATGATTTGTTTTAGTGGTATTGCCTTAATGCTGTATGGGTCATTAACATGTTTCCCAACACCTTTCACTTGCATGTAAGACTAATTGCAAAAACCATATTTTCATATACATTTTATAGGTACTAAACAAAGATTCTTCACATTCGCATTGGTCTGGTTCTTAAAAATCTTCAATACCGTGTACATACATGCTGTAATTTGGTATAACAAAACATTTTTCACTTTAATCTGATTTTCTTCTTTAGTACATACAAGGTTTTAGGGGTTCGATCTGTTTGTTTATTTGTGGCTTGTTTTGACTAAGTATTTGGATTTGTCGATTTCTTTGCTTGTTTGTTTGTACGAATGCTTTGTTGCGTGTGTACTTTCTTTACAAGATTGTCGGTATTTGGGTGCTTGATGATGTTTTGTTGGTATGTTGGTGCTTATGGAGTGTATTTGCTAGATTCTTCAGTTAATTTGTTTGTTTGTTAGTTTGTTGGTGTTTGTGTGTTAACGCGTTTGAGAGTATTGTGTGTATTTGACTAAAATGAATCTTTTCGTTGCGTTCAGGTGTTTGTTGTAGTCTTTGTGTATTTGTATGTTTGGATGTTCATTTATTTGTTAGTTTTTCTTGTTTCCGTGTCTGTGTATGTGAGCTAGTTTGCGTGTTTACATCTTTGAGGGTGTACTTGGATGTTGACTAAATAGTTTCTTTGTTCGTGTGGTTTCTAAGTTTGTATGTTTGAGCGTTTACCTGATTGCTACGGTCCTTGTTTGTGTGTTTGTATGTTTGAGGATTTAAGTGTTTACGTGTTAACTTAATTGCTAGTTTTCTTGATTGCGCATTTGTATGTTTCTGCGTGTTTTATTTTCTTTAGTATGTTTATTCCTAGTTTGGAGTGTTGGCGACTTGCAGGGGCTTGTCTATTTAGAAACTGGTAGTTCTGGGTTGGCTTGACTTAAAAAATTGAAAAAGTGATGATTGGACATTAAATCGTGACAGTGGTTACGTAATGTCAATGAAAGGTATAACCTTGGCGTTGCGCCTGTGAGTCATAAGAGAAAGTGGTTGCGTAATCCTAGCGAAAAGTTTAACCTTGGTGTACTTAGTATTTAACCAATGCGTTAAAAGGAAACATGCTAGTGTGTGAAGGTTAGCTTTTTTTTCTGTTTGTATCCGTTGACAAAGTTGAAATAACTAGCACAAATCAGTACGTTCCGCACTTAATAACCTAAACCAAAATCGAGTCCGCAAAATCAATTAATTACTCACCATCAAATAGTGATATGTTAAAATTAAATATAAATAATTCAAAATTAACATGATGCACCGAAATGGGAGATCTAAAGGTTACACCGTGCATTGTAAACACATTTTTTTTTACTTCCCGCAATTAAATAGAGTAACAAAGATTAAATTTATTGTGTATTAAAATAAACAGCTTCATGGAAAGATACACTCTGAAGCTTTTGTAATGATGTCATTGGGAGATAATGAAAACTTAAAAATCTAAGAGATCAAACCGTCACCGGTACAGGTATAAAATTTCTCTTATATATTTTAATAGCGTGGTACAAACTAAAAGTTTGAATAATAATTTCTTTTATAAGAGTAGCATTTAGCGATAGGAATACCGTGTTCAGAAATAGAATTTAACCATCTGGAAAATAATTAATAAATAGAAAATGTTTCGTTAACACTAGCTTTATAAATGAAGTAAGTTGTTGCTTGAAAACAAATCGTATTTAACCCTGCACGCATTGTTCAGACAAATGTAATTTTAGTTAAAAACAATACGAACTTGGAAAATAATTTTTATAGAAACACCGTAGTAGTAAACAATAATTTTACAATTAATGTGAAAGACTAGACCCTTATAGGTACATACAAAACGCTCTTTTAATGTTATTAATGAAGATTGTAATTTGTCAGTATCGCTCAAAATAAAGTTAGCTTTGTAAATTAGTATTATCACATTGTAGTTAAAACCATCATTAAATCCAATAAAATCCAAAACCAAAAATACAGATTGCAAACGTCCTTGTCGTGCCAGGCACTGGCTGGTACACCAACGATATAAGAGGAGTTTTGTAATCTATGCCCTATTGTGAAAAGTTTGAATAAATGAAAAGATTCCACTTAATATACCAGATGTGTAAACCAGTAGCCGTTATTAGAATTATATTATAAAACCGTTAATCCGTTGTAAACGGTGCCATAGATGTCAGAGTATTGATTGATTTTTAATTAATTAAAACACCTTATAACTCCCCGGGTTCACGCTGTAAAACTGGGAAATACCGCGTGTTTACCCCTACCAGCGCGGCGAAGTTATATAGGGAACCCGCATACCAACACAACTCATCTTTTTGCTTCACAGTATGCTAAAACGAAAGCACGCAGCAACCTTACCTCGATTATGAGGTAAAACAGAGTGATTTATAATTAGTTATTTTTTTAAATTTTATAAACAGAAAAAAAAAATATAAATTAGATTTGAGTTGTTAGTAAGCTACCGCTATTGAAAGTTTAACCGACAAACATTGAACCCGTGGATAAGAGCTAGTATCTATTCATAGTAATCATTCATTATATTTTTCATCAATTGATTGGTGGAGGGCCCGATCGGTTCGTGAAGTGAAACTGTGACCCTGTCACATCTATCTCTCTCTGTCCGAGATAACTCTGCTTTAGGGACATCTGACACCGCACTGGGAGTGAACTCAAAAATTTCCGCTGTAGCACCTGGTGCTACGGTTTGGGAAGCATAAGTATTGCATAAAATACATTTTTCCCTATTGATGAATTCTGGAAAGCGAACTTGCATATACTTCTGGACCAATTTCGGGATGAACTAAGGTGTTCAATTCTTCCAAAAGACCTTACGTCAAAACTTAAAATCCTGCCGAGAGGACCACAATTTGGCCTACGATGATTAAGCAAGATGCTGAAAGTTATACCAGAAGGATCCTAGGTGTTTGTTTGATGGTGATTCGAGATCTAGGCAAAAGGGATACTGGACCCACCATACTGGACCATAGATACTGGATTGATTATGCAGAATCGTAGATGCAAATTAAAGATTTAAGGCATTAGATGCTGGACCCAAGATGCAACAAGAACAAAATTCAGCAACCCTTTAAGATTTGCCGCAGTAGAAATCTGGAGGTGAAGATCAGGGGTTGTTGAAAAAAGGGTAGTGAGTTAATGGTAGCGGCTGAAGAAAGGATTTAAAAAGGGAAAATAACAGCCAAACAATAAGGAATGAAAAAGTTATGGAATGAAATACAATGGGATAAAAATCTGACCTTCATTTTACTTGTTATTTTTTGTGGCAGCGTATTAATTTGATTAATAATAATATACTTCCTTTTCTTATTTTATTTACCTTTACTAATAAGAGCTATAACTGCATACAAAAGCTTTATTTGGATAAAAAATATAAAATTTGATTCTTTAATTTACTCTTTCAGAGTTACAACTCAAGTCGGTAATCGTTACTAGTGTTACAATGGTCCCGTTTTCTTCTGACCGTAGGAGTGTACTTTGGTTATAATTGTCATCTAGGCACCATCTTGATACCACTCTATATCATAAACATTAGATAATTTTAGATAACCTACTAGTGCGCTCCATAGCGTTAATTCATCTCATTTTGTTCTACTTCGCCACAGTTCTTAAGACCACGAACCAACTCTGATGATTAACCGGTGTATCACGTCATACAACCAAATGATAGAAAGAGCGATTTGCGAAGGTGTAGTCGCTACCGCTTATTTTCTTATTTCCTTTCGTGTTGATTTATTTTGGTAAGAGGTACTGCATGTTTTGTTTTTGTATATATTTTTTGGTCATTTCTATATGCAAATATTTAGCAATTGCCACAAAAAAATACGGTTCCTTTAATCCTATGCCAGATAACTGTTGAAACTCATAAAATGGACTACCTGGTAAGTCTTTGAACATTTTTCTTTGTTATAAAATTTAAAAGTCAACCCAACTTTTATTTTTGGTGCTACATATAACAAATAAAAAATTTTTGTGTGGTTGATTGTTATATTACAAAGGTAAATTGCACCACAGTTTAGCTCAGTGAGGTACAAAGTTCAGAAACTTACTGTAATTGAGAACTCATTGATTTCAGGTATGAGGGAAGCAGAGATTTATCCATAGTTGTAATTAGCATTAGCGTTTGTTTTATTGTGGGTACGCCACTCATTTTATACGTTTAATCATTAAAATACAACAAAAATTGGGAAATTTGTGTCTTAAATCATAATAGGTAATCTGAATAAACACAATTGTATTTATATGTATATTTAATAAAGCGAAATATCTTATTAATATCAGCATAAAATAACTAAAACGATATTTCTGGTAAAACCTTAAATTAAACACTGTAAAACCTCATAATCTATATTTACTATGATGATTAACACTGTATTCAATAATGAAACGTATATTGACCTATGTCAACAAATTACAGTTGCGATAGGTTATGAACTCAAATGTTTTTATCAGGAGCAGAACTCAGCTGTTCCTTTTTAACCATAACAAAATAACACTAACTGATTTGTTATTTACTTAAACTGCACCAAAAGGATACGTACTTACTTGTACAAAATAAATATAACTTCGTCTTAAAATGCAATGCAGTCGGAGAATACAAATAAACAAACTGTAGACCATAAATGAAGGTAACGTTAGTTCCATAAGATAAACGTAAGGTAAGGTATGATAATAAACAAACTATAGACCATGAATGAAGGTAATTTTCATGTCTTCCACATACCAATCATGGAAAAACTACAAACGCAGGCAAACTAACAGCAATCGGTAATGATACGAAGGTATTCCCATTTTGAATTATTCAAGACAAAAATTGCATATCATCCACGCCATTTTATGCACGTAAAGATCGTGACGTCACACCACGCTTTTACAACGATACGGAAATGTATCCAAATAAAAGCTTTTTCATAGCTTAAGCGGTTTCTTTTATGTAGGGGCGTACCCTTTCTCTGTTCCCTTACAAAAGGGAAGCAAAACTTAAAAAAGATCTGAACTGCACGGCATAAGAATCGGAAATGAGTTAAGCGTCAAAGCGTGTTAAGTTGCGCACAAAACAAAGACCATGGAATACTATATACAGAGGTACGCGTAATTATGTAGATCAAAGTGAAAATATAGAGATATAAAAAATTTAACTATTGAACGAAACAAGAAATGCTTAAAGATATTAATGTAAGATAAATATATTTATCAATAATAATGCAAATTTCGAAACTTAAATTAAGGTAACGATAGACAAGAATTGAAAACAAATTAAGGCAACAGTAGCCAGAAATTGGCACGTTACATACATTAAATTTTAAGTTTAAATATAACATTATATTTCATTATTATTTTATATTACATTTTTCTTTAACAGCAAATTTAAAATTTAATCTAACTTTTACCAGTGTTACTATGTTTAATTGTAATTGTAATTAATTGACCGTAAAAGTGGCAGTGGCGGCTCGTGAGAGTTATGGAAGAGGTTGGGCACAAGAAAAACCTTACCTATTTTTTGTACATAAAATCCAAAAGAATTAAAAAAACCATACACTTTTCTTTTTTGTCATGTTTCTAGTTTAAAATGTGATACTGAAACAGGTGCATTTTATGAAGCTTGAAATCTGTACTTTAAGATGGTATACTTTGTTTCATTTAAAAAATTGAGTAAATAATCAAATTTTGTAAAAAACAAAAAAAATTGTTATCCAAAATCCATGAAATTCAATGTTTAATAAACATTAATAACATTGAAAAAAAAAGTTTTACTTAGCTAACTAGCATAGATATTATATGACCTTCATAAAAATATATTCAACCAAAAAAAAATTCTTTTTTCATTAATATTAGTGTAATTTCTAGAAAATACGAAAAAATAACGTGTTTTCAATAAGTATTTTCAGGCTGAAATAATAAATATCAGATTGAATATATTATGTAATGATGAAAATACAATATTTGATAGAGAGAGATAGAACATAAGGGAACACCTACTCGGTGAGTAGTGCTCACCGGGCTCATGCTGCTATATGCGTTTTAATTAGAGAAGGGAGAATTTTGAAAATAGTCGTTCACTTCAGTGTTGTGAAGCCAAGAACATCAACCACGTGTTTTTGTTTCTTGTTTTATTTTTTATTTAAAAAGAATTCTTTTTTAAAAATGACAACAATAATAATAATTTTACATTTTTATACATGTTATTTCAATTTTTACAGATTGGACGTAGAGACCAATATACAAACTCTGATGAGCTTATTTAACTTACCGAACATCTATAAAAATGTAAATATACAGTTCTATGTTATTAATTTTTAGTGAAGTGCCATAACAGTTTGTATGAATTTTCTTTATTAAAATTCACATTACCATTTCTTTTTAGATTATTTGAAAACCTGCAAAAATGTAAAATATAATACAAGAATCTCGACTAATTAATATAAATTTAAAGCTAAAATGTTTTAAGTTTTGATAATATATATATATATATATATATATATATATGCAGGCTTGGTACGCACCGAAATCAGTATGCAATGTGTTCTATTAGAGCTAGGCGTTTACTGGAAAGTGGAGACACACGGTTCGGTGCCCCAAATCGCGCGTATAAACGCGTATGGCGAAGATAACCGTAGTCACACGAATTATACTCGAAATAGGTACAGTTCAGATCCTTCCCCGGAACATAGTTTTAAGCGTTAGCATTGCATGCGCGCCTAATGTGTGAAGAAAACTTTGATACCATCGTTATAAAAAAACATTAAAAAAATAAAATAATGCACTGAATTACATGCGAATTTCTTTATGTGTTTGCCTTGGTGGTTGGGTGGGTACGTGCCCTTGTGTCCTTTAATACCAGCTGCCAATGAAACGTAGGTAATTAAAGTCGGTAGGGCTAACAGGGTCACTACCGTTATTTATTATTACCCTTAAATTAAATAAAATTGAAGTTAAATAGAAAAGTTAAGTTTCACGACAATAATAAACAGATTCGATTAGTTTAAAATGGCAATAACATGCAAGTTGGCACCTAATTATAAACCAAAATAAACAATTTCTTTCAATTTTAATAGTGTCACCTACGAAACTAACCATAAACAAATTGGGGTTCTATACAACTTATGCACGATCTTTTTAATTAGGTTAATGAATATCCTGCTTTGTTTTCACTACAATTACTATATTCACCAATCGTACAAAAAAAATGTTTTTCTCTTATGAAGCAATGTAAACTAATTAATGTTTCATTTTCAGCTCTAATATTCTACAACTTCATAGGTGGAAGGCATTAATACCCCAAGCCACCCGGCCCAATACCACCACCTTTACCATGGGCTCCTTAATATTGGTGCTCCAATTTTCTGAGTTCGGTATGGGCTGCCGGTCACTTTCTACTTTATTCCTTATGTACTTGCCAACGCGCACCAGCTAAGCGTGGTGTTTTAACGGCTAAACCCTTAAAATTACGAGCTCTAAAACAGACGCTATACCCAGGTGAGTAGGTCGAGACGCCACACCCTCACATCGATTCGTTGATCCGTCCCAAGGATTCTGGGGAAGACAAAAATTCGTCAATGTCAAAATCAAGACTATGAAGAGCAAAATCTGCCATGAATAAAATTCTGCCCCATTCAGATGCTCGGTCGAATCTTAACGCTATTCACCAACATGGTTGAGAAAGTGCAACCGCACATTCCGTTTCTATCAGAAACACAAGTCTTCCCTAGAAGCACTGATTCCCCTGACCTGCAGCTTCCCAGATACAACCTCCACTCTAACGTTCGCCTTAAAGGCGGAATTTTGTGAAATTCTACTGTTGTTTGTATAGGTGTCCCAATGATAATAACTTCCAAGATCTTTTTGATTACCTTGGTCTGAAAATAGACCACCTCTTGTCACAGTTTCCATCTTGCGATATTTCAATTTTGGGAGATTTTAATGTCCACAACTCCAATTGACTTCAATTTTAATCTACCACTAATTCCGCAGGTCTAGTGAAGAAGCATTTTGTCGATCCTGTGATCACACACAAATCATTTCCGAGCCAGCCAGAATCCCTGACAACCTTAACCATACTTCACATCTCCAGGACCTATTCCTTACAACTAACCCGCTTGCCTATAAAACAAGAGTCCTTTCCCCACTTAGTCAAGCAGACCACTGCCTAATCGAAATAACTTCCTCTGTACCCAAACCTACTGCTACTCGAAAAACAGACAGAACTATATGGTGTTTTAAATCAGCTAATATTTTTTGCAACCTTCCCCTGGCATTAGTATTGATTTAAACGGTCCTCCTCTTCAAACATTGCTCCTTCAATAACTGAAGTTATCTTGATGGGTATGGAGTTATACATTCCCAAAAAACATAATCATGTAGGTCATGCCTGTTCCCAACCCTGCTTTAATAGGGCTTGCACTGATGCATTATCGCAAAAGCATAAACTCTATACCAAATGGAAATCAAATAAATCTGTCGAAAATCACGCCGAATATATTGTCGCAGGAAATAGTTACAAAACTATCATTACCAAGGCCACAAAGATGTTTGAAATACTTAAAGGCAAACAATTAGTCTCATGTCCTTTGGGTGGTCGTAAATTTTGGTCATTAACTAAAGCCACCCGTAAAAACTTTAGTACGTCTTCTTTTCCTCCCATGACGTCTCTCGACGGAGTTGTAGTAGCTGATCCTGCTGAACAAGCCAACCTCTTTGTCCATTACTTTGCATGAAATTCATGTCTCAATGATTCTGGTAAAATTCTCCCGTCGCTCAAATCTACCCCTACGCTATGAAACCAGTCCACTTCCGATACAAACTCCTAGAATTAATTATCAATAAGCTTGTCTCGAACAAGGCGACTAGCCCTGGCGTTATTTCAGCTGCCGTCCTTAAAAAATGCTACCCCGATCTAGTACCTATTCCAAAAAATAGCGATAAAACCGATCCCTTAAGCTATCGGCCATTAGCTACCACTTTCATTCTGTCGAAAAACATGAAAAAAGCCAACTACTTTCGTTCCTCGAGTCCAATAAACTCTTGAACGACCACAGATTTATAATAAAAGGTTTGCTTGGGTGCACTTGAATCAGTAATTGGTAACTTTGTAATTAACAAAAAGACCAAGAATTAAAGCTAGGTTTGTAGCTATTCGAAATGAATAGGAAAATGAAAAAGCTTTGGGTTAGCAGTAAATAAGAGACCTATAATAAAGCATGTACATTTTTGAATCCTTAGTGATGATGCTTAATGGATGTGTATCTAAAAAATAATATTTTTATAAGAAAAGGAAGAAAAAGTGAAATACAAGTTTAGTGAAGCGTAAAACCGTTCCTGAAAATAAGTAATTTTTAACACGTATTATGTATAAGTAGTAAACAAAGAAACTTGTTTTCAAAATGAAGAGGTAATAAATATTTACAAATATGTAAATCTAGTAAAATAATTAAAAATTTAAAGCTATGTTTATAATTATTTGAAATGAATCTAAAAATGATTAATAAGTGTTGTTTAATATTGATATTTACTACGGATAATGTGTTTGAAAGAAAATGCGCTTCAACAAAAAGTGAAATGAAAATTTAGTGAAAAGCAAAAATGTTTCTCAAAATAAATTATTTTTAACATATCATTTATGTATGTAATAAATAATCCAACTAGTGAGTATTTACAAAAACGAATTAGTTATGAGGTATTATATAGATAACTAAGTAATAACTAAACGTTGAATTGTTCAAAAGTTTTAGTTTTTGTATATCATAATAAATTACCTTTTGGGAATCTTTGTTTATTATTTTTCCTGCTGTATGAGACCTCCAGTTTTCATATCGTTATGCATATTGGGATCTGAAGATTAGTTAGATTCACAAATAATAGATTTAAATGAATAATTTAAAATGAAAAATGATAAAGCAAAGCTATACTCTTATAGTTGAATCTTATTATGACATACTTGACACCTTATTTTTACTTTTGTGCTCAAATTCTTTAAAATATTTGAAATAAATATTTTGCAAAATTGGGTGCTTCATTTTGTTGTAGAGATCTGTATGTTGCGAACATGAATAATATATGTTTTGCTGTATTTTAAACCTTTAGTGGTCGTTTTCTACTGAGTTTTACACGCTGATCAATAAACAATGAAAGGATTTGATACATATATTTTCCTATATGGGTCAAATATCTAAATATGTACTCTTAAAACTAACTTATACAATTCAACATATTGATATAATTAGTCCTGGGACTGCCGACAGCTTAACTGGAGTTGGTTCTGGCATGCCTTTCACTCCGGTAGTCTCTTTAGGGCTGCTGTGGAAGTCACATTACCGGTATATTTACAATAGAGGTAACTAAAATGATCTTAATTCCCTATACGGAATATGAAGAAAAATGAAAATTAAATTAAAATACGGGAATATATTAAATAAGTCCCTGTCTAGTAAGAGTAGGAAGCAGGCAACTGATTTATACAGTTATCAGAAAGTTATTTGTCGTTGGAAATATTTTTGAAATGAATAATATGGTTTGGTATTTGCTTTTCTAGCTCGTTCAGAAAATCAATACTTTTAAAAGGACATACACGACTTTTATTTTTATATCTATTGTTATAATAGCATTTTAATCTAATTAATACCTTTAAAGGGGTTATATTTAACCAATAGTAGTCGTCCTAGTTAGTGTTCAACACTAATTACGGGTAATTAGATTATATTCTAATTATTTTTCGTAACTAGTTGGGATATTAGTGGAGGTGGTGGCTACTGTATTTAGAATTATTTACATACGGGAAATTGAATAATGTGCGGGAACCAGTAAAGTAAATGTTTGAAACTGGTAATTGCGTTAAGTGAGATAGAAGTTTATTACTCACTTGTTTTACGTACTCGATGCGGATTCTATAGCAAGGGACAGGAAGTTTGCGACAGAAATAATGGTTTGATCTTAGTCTGCTTTATCACTTTTAACTCTTAAACGCCCAGAACGTTGTTTAAATGACCTGAGACGTCGTGTTTGTGTGAGTTTGTATACAATTATGTGCTCAGAATCGATCTATAGATTCTGGGCAGTCAACGCTGTTTGATCGACACCCTGGGGCCGTCAGAATTGAAGCAGCAGCCTTTCTATCCGACTGAGTAAGTGGAAAACTACTCCGGGAATAACACCCGGCGTGGTGTTGTCCACGAGAATGTGTGTAGGTATTGTAAAATAAAACTTACATGTAGGTGGTGGCGAATGTAAACGACAGCAGGTCAGGATGTACAGGAATATTCTAAGGCGGGCGGAGTTGGCTGAACGAGTAAAGCATCGTAATAATACTGAGACGTCGGTAGCACTGATCGACGTCTTGTTAAAATCCGCGGGAACGGCTTTTGGTGGTGACGCTAATTCAGAGATTGGTTGTTGAACAAGTGGTGGGTCTGGAGGGGACTCTGACGTAGAAAAGTTCTTAATATTTTTATGGATATTTTAAATCAAATTTTTAAATTAAATAGTTCTCATAAGATTCTATTTTGGTTTCGTTATGTTAATGATATTTTAGCATGATCAGCTTTTAAGTAATATTAACAATTTACATCATTACACAGTACACTAGAGAGAGAACAAAATAAAGCCGTTAATTTTCTAGATTTAAACATAAAAGTTAATACACAGAACAAGTTCTCGATATTCTGAAAACCTACACAGGCATTAAAATTCCAAACAATTCATGTCACTATAAAACATAAATTAGCTGCATTAAATCAATTATAAAACAAATTGCAGAAGCACATGGTTACATTTCAAATATAATCGATACTTTAGTTAAAAATCAAGAGTACATATTTTCTACCAAAAATATTCACCCAGGTAACACAGAACCGAAAGAAAATTAATACACATCAACTTCATATTTTGGAAAAATATGAGAAAAAGTAGTCCGCATACTACAAAAGCACAAGAAGTGAAAAGTAGTTTTCAAAACTAACACCAATGCCCTTAAATCTTTATTTAATGCGAAAGATTCAACTAATGACATTTTGAAGTCAGATATTTATACATTGAACTGCATATTCTGGAATTCTGTTTAGACAGACACTTAGGAACTTTGATATTAGATACAAAGAACACATTAGATGTTGCAAATATGAACCTTACCTTCACAAAAAAACTTTAAATTTGTACACTTTTATAATAGAAAAGGAAAATTAAATACTTTAAAGGCATTCGAAATTTTTAAACATAAAGAGAAAGTACCTTTAATGGTCGAGCAGGTTAATCTTGGCGACTACTCACCTTTAACAGATATATAATTATAATTTGCATCAAGTTTGCTGATTTACCTTAATGATTTGTTACCATGACTAGTTGTTTTTTATTTTACTCGTGTATTTTCTCTTGCTGATATAAGTATTGAAACGCGTAAAGATATCAATAATTATATCAGAAAATTTGTGGAATTATGTTGGATTTTAAACATTAGTGGTGTTAAATAAAAACATAAATTTTCCAGCAAGGTTAAGAACAGTAGTTAATAGATATGCTTTAGTCTGAAATAATCAAAGACAATGAACTGAACCTATTGTGAATATTATTTCAACTTAATCTAAACGCTTTGATCTATAGCGTGTGAAAGTATTACGAAAACATAATAAGGCCAACGTCCTCGATTTTTAAGTTTGCCGGCCTCCGTTTTGGCCAGGTCAATGAACATTGCAGTGTGGTCAATTAATCTAGAATCTAACGGCGTTGGCATGCATTTAATGACCTCACAATTCGGTGATCTACCCAAATTGTTTTTAAGTTCAATCACCCATATTAAATATTGACAATGTTTCGAGAAGTCAGTGACCCCAAGGTCAATGAGCCATTAACTTTCGTCATTTTTTTTGCAAAAATTATTAAAGAAAACGAGATATGAACTTGTGAAACCCATCCGTATAGTTAACACTAAAATACTAATGCGTGTGTCCGTGTGTGCGTGCGTGCATTCGACTGGACGGACGGGTGCATGCGTGAGTGTGTGTGTGTGTGTGTGTATGCGTGTGCGCTCGTATGTTCGTGATCGCGCGCGTGCCTGTGTGTGTGTGTCTGAGTGTGTGTGCGTGTGTGTGCGTGTTTGTGTGTGTGTGTGTGTGTGTGTGTGCGTGCGTGTTGTGCGTGTGCGTGTGCGTTCATGTATGCGTGCGTACATTAGGCTGGACGGACGGGTGCATGCGTGTGTGTGCATGAGTGTATGTGTATGCGCGCGTATGTTCATGATCGCGCGCATGCCTATGTGTGTGTGTGTGTGTGTATGCGTGTGTGTGTGTGTGTGTGTGTGTGTGTGTGTGTGTGAGTGTGTGTATGTGTGAGTGTGTGTGTGTGTGTGTGTGTGTGTGCGTGTGTGTGAGCGTGTAAGTGTGCATGTTTGTGCGCGTGTGTGTATGCGTGGGCTTGTGAGCGTGAGTGTGCCTGTACGTGTGCGAGTGGGCGTGCGTATTGTGCGTGTGCGTGTGCGTTCGTATGTGCGTGCGTGATTGTGTGTGTGTGATTGTGTGTGTGTGTTTGTCCGTGCGCGCGTTCGTGCGTGCGTTGTTTGCTTGAGTGTGCCTGTGCATGTGCGTATGCGTGAGTGCGTGTGTGTATGTCGGTATGCTAACCCCTCGTGGGTGCGTGCGTGCGTGCGTGTGCGCGTTCGTGCGTGCGTGTGTGTGCGTGTGTGCGTGCGTGCGTGTGTGTGTGCCTGTGCGTGTGCGTGTGTGTGTGTGTGTGTGTGCGTGAGTGTGTGTGTGTGCGTGTGTGCGTGTGCGTTTGCGTGTGCGTATGCGTGTACGTGTGCGTATGCGTGTACGTGTGCGTATGCGTAAGGACGTGCGTGAGCGAGTGCGTGTGCATGTGCGTGTGCGTGTGCGTGTGCGCGTGATGTGTGTGTGTGTGTGTGTGTGTGTGTGTGTGTGTGTGTGTGTGTGTGTGTGTGTGTGTGTGTGTGTGTGTGAGGTGCTTGAAGTCGGACGGGCGGGTGCGTTCGTGTGTGCGTGCATGCGTGCTTGTGCGTGTGCGCGTGAATGGGTGTGTGTTTGTCCGTGTGCGTGTACGTGTGCGTGTGCGTGTGCGTGTGCGTGTGCGTGTGCGTGTGCGTGTGCGTGTACGGGTGCATATGCGTGTGCGAGTGCGTGTGCGTGTGGGTATGCGTGTGCGTGTGCGTGTCCATGTGCGTATACGTGTGCGAGCGGACACGTGTGCGTTCGTGCGTGAGTGTTTGCCTGTACGTATACGAGTGTGAGCGTGGGCACAGCTGCATATTTCAAATATATAAAAATACCTAGCTTATATCTGTCAATATCTGAATAACGCTTAATTGAATAAGAAAATGTGCGTGTGTTCGTGTGTTCTTATGTGCGTATGTTCGTGTGTGCGTGCTTGTGCGTGTGCGCATGCGTGTATGCGGTTGGACGATCGGGTGCGTGCGCAAGTGTGTGTGTGTGTGTGTGTGTACGTTCGTTGCCGCGCGCGTGCGGGTGTGCATGTGCGTGTGCGTATGCGCGTGCGTGTGCTTGTGCGAGTGCGTGTCCGCGTGAGTGTGGGTGTGCGTGTGCGTGTGCGAGTGAGTGCGTGAGTGCGTGTTCGTGTCCGTGTACGTATACGTGTGCGGGGGGACGCGTATGCGTTCGTGCGCGCGTGTTTGCCTGTACGTACGCGTGTGTGAGCGTGTGCACAGTTGCATACTTAAAAGATATAAAAATACCTAGATCTGAATAACGCTCAATTGTATAAGAAAATGTGTGTGTGTGTGTGTTCGTGTGTTCTTATGTGCGTGTATGCGGTTGGACGGGCGTGTTCGTGCGCAAGTGTGAGTGTGTGCGTACGTTCGTGCTCGCTCGCATGCGAGTGTGCGTGTATGCGCGTGTGTATGTGTGTGTGTGTGTGTATGTGTGTGTGTGTGTGTGTGTGGGTGTGTGTGCGTGCGTATGTGCGTGTGTGTGAACGTGAGCATGTTCATGTGCTTGTGCGTGTGCGTGTGGTTATGCGCGTGCGTGTGCATGTGCGCGTACGTGTGCGTGTGCGTCTGCGTGTGCGTATGTGTGTGCGCGTGCGTGTGCTTGTGCCTGTACGTGATGCGTCCGTGCGTGCGCGTGTGCGTGTGCGCGTGCGTCTTGTGCGTGTGCGCTCGTATGTGCGTGCGATCGTATGTGTGTGTGTATGCTTGTGTCTGTCCGTGGGCGCGTTCGTGCGTGCGTGCTTGTGCGTGTGGGGTTGTGTGTGTGTGCGTGTGCGAGTGCGAGAGTGTTGTGTGTGTGTGTGTGAGTGTCTGTGTGTGTGTGTGTGTGTGTGTGTGTGTGTGTGTGTCGTGTGCGTGTGTGAGAGCGTGTAAGTGTGCATGTTTGTGCGCGTGTGTGTGTGTGCGTGGGCTTGTGCGCGTGAGTGTGCCTGTACGTGTGCGAGTGGGCGTGCGTATTGTGCGTGTGCGTGTGCGTTCGTATGTGCGTGCGTGATGTGTGTGTGTGTGTGTGTGTGTGTCCGTGCGCGCGTTCGTGCGTGCGTTGTGTGCTTGAGTGTGCCTGTGCATGTGCGTATGCGTGAGTGCGTGTGTGTATGTCGGTATGCTAACCCCTCGTGGGTGCGTGCGTGCGTGTGCGTGTGCGCGTTCGTGCGTGCGTGTGTGTGCGTGTGTGCGTGCGTGCGTGTGTGTGTGCCTGTGCGTGTGTGTGTGTGTGTGCGTGAGTGTGTGTGTGCGTGTGTACGTGTGCGTTTGCGTGTGCGTATGCGTGTACGTGTGCGTATGCGTGTACGTGTGCGTATGCGTAAGGACGTGCGTGAGCGAGTGCGTGTGCATGTGCGTGTGCGTGTGCGTGTGCGCGTGAGTGCGTGTGTGTGTGTGTGTGTGTGTGTGTGTGTGTGTGTGTGTGTGTGGTGTGTGTGTGTGTGTGTGTGTGTGTGTGTGTGAGGTGCTTGAAGTCGGACGGGCGGGTGCGTTCGTGTGTGCGTGCATGCGTGCTTGTGCGTGTGCGCGTGAATGTGCGTGTGTTTGTCCGTGTGCGTGTACGTGTGCGTGTGCGTGTGCGTGTGCGTGTGCGTGTACGGGTGCATATGCGTGTGCGAGTGCGTGTGGGTATGCGTGTGCGTGTGCGTGTCCATGTGCGTATACGTGTGCGAGCGGACGCGTGTGCGTTCGTGCGTGAGTGTTTGCCTGTACGTATACGAGTGTGAGCGTGGGCACAGCTGCATATTTCAAATATATAAAAATACCTAGCTTATATCTGTCAATATCTGAATAACGCTTAATTGAATAAGAAAATGTGCGTGTGTTCGTGTGTTCTTATGTGCGTATGTTCGTGTGTGCGTGCTTGTGCGTGTGCGCATGCGTGTATGCGGTTGGACGATCGGGTGCGTGCGCAAGTGTGTGTGTGTGTGTGTGTACGTTCGTGCTCGCGTGCGTGCGGGTGTGCATGTGCGTATGCGTGTGCGCGTGCGTGTGCTTGTGTGAGTGCGTGTCCGCGTGAGTGTGGGTGTGTGTGTGCGTGTGCGAGTGAGTGCGTGAGTGCGTGTGCGTGTTCGTGTCCGTGTACGTATACGTGTGCGGGGGGACGCGTATACGTTCGTGCGTGCGTGTTTGCCTGTACGTACGCGTGTGTGAGCGTGTGCACAGTTGCATACTTAAAAGATATAAAAATACCTAGATCTGAATAACGCTCAATTGTATAAGAAAATGTGTGTGTGTGTTCGTGTGTTCTTATGTGCGTGTAAGCGGTTGGACGGGCGGGTTCGTGCGCAAGTGTGAGTGTGTGCGTACGTTCGTGCTCGCTCGCATGCGAGTGTGCGTGTATGCGCGTGTGTATGTGTGTGTGTGTGTGTATGCGTGTGCGCTCGTATGTTCGTGATCGCGCGCGTGCCTGTGTGTGTGTGTGTCTGAGTGTGTGTGCGTGTGTGTGCGTGTTTGTGTGTGTGTGTGTGTGTGCGTGCGTGTTGTGCGTGTGCGTGTGCGTTCATGTATGCGTGCGTACATTAGGCTGGACGGACGGGTGCATGCGTGTGTGTGCATGAGTGTATGTGTATGCGCGCGTATGTTCATGATCGCGCGCATGCCTATGTGTGTGTGTGTGTGTATGCGTGTGTGTGTGTGTGTGTGTGTGTGTGTGTGTGTGTGTGTGTGTGTGTGATGTGTGTGTGTGTGTGTGTGTGTGTGTCTGTGTGCGTGTGTGTGAGCTGTGGTGTGCATGTTTGTGCGCGTGTGTATGCGTGGGCTTGTGAGCGTGAGTGTGCCTGTACGTGTGCGAGTGGGCGTGCGTATTGTGCGTGTGCGTGTGCGTTCGTATGTGCGTGCGTGATTGTGTGTGTGTGATTGTGTGTGTGTGTTTGTCCGTGCGCGCGTTCGTGCGTGCGTTGTTTGTGTGTGCCTGTGCATGTGCGTATGCGTGAGTGCGTGTGTATGTCGGTATGCTAACCCCTCGTGGGTGCGTGCGTGCGTGCGTGTGCGCGTTCGTGCGTGCGTGTGTGTGCGTGTGTGCGTGCGTGCGTGTGTGTGTGCCTGTGCGTGTGCGTGTGGTGTGTGTGTGTGTGTGTGTGTGTGTGCGTGAGTGTGTGTGTGTGCGTGTGTGCGTGTGCGTTTGCGTGTGCGTATGCGTGTACGTGTGCGTATGCGTGTACGTGTGCGTATGCGTAAGGACGTGCGTGAGCGAGTGCGTGTGCATGTGCGTGTGCGTGTGCGTGTGCGCGTGAGTGCGTGTGTGTGTGTGTGTGTGTGTGTGTGTGTGTGTGTGTGTGTGTGTGTGTGTGTGTGTGTGTGTGTGTGTGAGGTGCTTGAAGTCGGACGGGCGCGTGCGTTCGTGTGTGCGTGCATGCGTGCTTGTGCGTGTGCGCGTGAATGGTGTGTGTTGTCCGTGTGCGTGTACGTGTGCCCGTACGTGTGCGTGTGCTTGTGCGTGTGCTGTCGTGTGCATATGCGTGTGCGAGTGCGTGTGCGTGTGGGTATGCGTGTGCGTGTGCGTGTCCATGTGCGTATACGTGTGCGAGCGGACACGTGTGCGTTCGTGCGTGAGTGTTTGCCTGTACGTATACGATGTGTGAGCGTGGGCACAGCTGCATATTTCAAATATATAAAATACCTAGCTTATATCTGTCAATATCTGAATAACGCTTAATTGAATAAGAAAATGTGCGTGTGTTCGTGTGTTCTTATGTGCGTATGGTCGTGTGTGCGTGCTTGTGCGTGTGCGCATGCGTGTATGCGGTTGGACGATCGGGTGCGTGCGCAAGTGTGTGAGTGTGTGTGTGTGTACGTTTGTGCTCGCGTGCGTGCGGGTGTGCATGTGCGTGTGCGTGTGCGCGTGCGTGTGCTTGTGCGAGTGCGTGTCCGCGTGAGTGTGGGTGTGCGTGTGCGTGTGCGAGTGAGTGCGTGAGTGCGTGTTCGTGTCCGTGTACGTATACGTGTGCGGGGGGACGCGTATGCGTTCGTGCGTGCGTGTTTGCCTGTACGTACGCGTGTGTGAGCGTGTGCACAGTTGCATACTTAAAAGATATAAAAATACCTAGATCTGAATAACGCTCAATTGTATAAGAAAATGTGTGTGTGTGTTCGTGTGTTCTTATGTGCGTGTATGCGGTTGGACGGGCGGGTTCGTGCGCAAGTGTGAGTGTGTGCGTACGTTCGTGCTCGCTCGCATGCGAGTGTGCGTGTATGCGCGTGTGTATGTGTGTGTGTGTGTGTGTGTGTGTGTGTGTGTGTGTGTGTGTGTGTGTGTGTGGGTGTGTGTGCGTGCGTATGTGCGTGTGTGTGAACGTGAGCATGTTCGTGTGCTTGTGCGTGTGCGTGTGGTTATGCGCGTGCGTGTGCATGTGCGCGTACGTGTGCGTGTGCGTCTGCGTGTGCGTATGTGTGTGCGCGTGCGTGTGCTTGTGCCTGTACGTGATGCGTCCGTGCGTGCGCGTGTGCGTGTGCGCGTGCGTCTTGTGCGTGTGCGCTCGTATGTGCGTGCGATCGTATGTGTGTGTATGCTTGTGTCTGTCCGTGGGCGCGTTCGTGCGTGGTGCTTGTGCGTGTGGGTTGTGTGTGTGTGCGTAGTGCGAGAGTGTTGTGTGTGTGTGTGAGTGTCGTGTGTGTGTGTGTGTGTGTGTGTGTGTGTGTGTGTGTGTGCGTGTGTGAGGCGTGTGTGCATGTTTGTGCGCGTGTGTGTGTGCGTGGCTTGTGCGCGTGAGTGTGCCTGTACGTGTGCGAGTGGGCGTGCGTATTGTGCGTGTGCGTGTGCGTTCGTATGTGCGTGCGTGATTGTGTGTGTGTGTGTGTGTGTCCGTGCGCGCGTTCGTGCGTGCGTGTGTGTGGAGTGTGCCTGTGCATGTGCGTATGCGTGAGTGCGTGTGTGTATGTCGGTATGCTAACCCCTCGTGGGTGCGTGCGTGCGTGTGCGGTGCTGCGTTCGTGCGTGCGTGTGCTGTGTCGTGTGGCGTGCGTGCGTGTGTGTGTGCCTGTGCGTGTTGTGTGTGTGTGTGCGTGATGGTGTGCGTGTGTACGTGTGTTCGTTTGCGTGTGCGTATGCGTGTCGTGTGCGTATGCGTGTACGTGTGCGTATGCGTAAGGTCGTGCGTGAGCGAGTGCGTGTGCTGTGACGTGCGTGTGCGTGCGGTGCGCGTGAGTGCGTGTGTGTTGTGTGTGTGTGTGTGTGTGCGTGTGTGTGTGTGTGTGTGTGTGTGTGTGTGTGTGTGTGTGTGTGAGGTGCTTGATAGTCGGACGTGCGGGTGCGTGTTCGTGTCGTGTCGATGCGTGTGCGTGCGTGCGCGTGAATGTGCGTGTGTTTGTCCGTGTCGCGTGTCGGTGCGTGTGCCGTGTGCGTGTGCTGTGCGTGTACGTGTGCATATGCGTGTGCGTGAGTGCGTGTGGGTTGCGTGTGCGTGTGCGTGTCGCAGTGTGCGTAGTATCGTGTGCGAGCGGACGCGTTGCGTTCGTGCGTGGTGTTTGCCTGTACGTATACGAGTGTGAGCGTGGGCACAGCTGCATATTTCAAATATATAAAATACCTAGCTTATATCTGTCAATATCTGTAATAACGCGTTATGTGATAGAAAATGTGCGTGTGTTCGTGTGTCTTAGTGTGCGTATGTTCGTGTGTGCTGTGCTGTGTGCGTGTGCGCATGCGTGTATGCGGTTGGCGATCGTCTGTGCTGTGCGTCAGTGTGCTGTGTCGTGTGTGTACGTTCGTGCTCGCGTGCGTGCGTGTGCTGTGCGTATGCGTGTGCGCGTGCGTGTGCTTGTGTGAGTGCGTGTCCGCGTCGGGTGTGGTGTGTGTGCGTGCGATGTGAGTGCGTGAGTGCGTGTGCGTGTGTCGTGTCCGTGTACGTATACGTGTGCGTGGGGACGCGTATACGTTCGTGCGTGGTGTTGTGCCTGTACGTACGCGTGGTGTGCGTGTGCAGAGTGATCTGTGATGATAAAAGTACCTAGATGGCGCTGAATAACGCTCGAATGTGGTGTAGAATAATGTGTGTGTGTGTTCGTGTCGTTCTTATGTGCGTGTAAGCGGTTGGACGGGCGGGTTCGTGCGTGCGTGTGTGAGTGTCGTGCGTACGTGTCGTGTCGTGCTGCGAGTGTGCGTGTATGCGCGTGTCGTCGTGTGTGTGCGTGTCGTGTATGTGTGTGTGTGCTGTGTGTGTGTGTGTGTGTCGTGCGTGATGTGCGTGTGTGTGAACGTGAGCTGTTCATGTGCTTGTGCTGTGCGTGTGGTATGCGTGCGTGTGCATGTGCGCGTACTGTGCGTGTGCGTCTGCTGTGCGTATGTGTGTGCGCGTGCGTGTGTGTGCCGTGTACGTGTGCGTCCGTGCGTGCGCGTGTGCGTGTGCGCTGTGCGTCGTGTGTGCGTGTGGTGTATGTGCGTGCGATCGATGTGTGTGTATGCTTGTGTCTGTCCGTGGGCGCGTTCGTGCGTGCGTGCTTGTGCGTGTGGTGTGTTGTGGTGTGCGTGTGCAGTGCGGATGTGTTTGTGTGTGGTGTGTGTGTGTGTGTGTGTGGTGTGTGTGTGGTGTGTGTGCTGTGGTCGTGTGTGAGCGTGTGTGCATGTTTGTGCGCGTGTGTGTGTGTGTGTCGTGGCTGTGCGTGGTTGCCGTACGTGTGCGAGTGGGCGTGCGCATGTGCGTGTGCGTTGCGTATCGTCATGTGCGTACGCTAATTGTGTGTGTGTGTGTCTCGTGCGTGCGTTGTGCGTGGCGTTGTGTCGTGTGTGGCTGTGCATGTGCGTATGCGTCGAGTGCGGTGTGTAGTGTCGGTATGCTAACTCGTGTGGTGCGTGCGTGTGCGTGTGCGGTCGTGCTGTGTGTGCGTGTGTGCGTGCGTGCTGTGTGTGTGTGCGTGGTGTGTGTGTGTGCGTGTGTGTGTGTGTGCGTGTGTGTGTGTGTTGCGTGTGCGTTGCGTGTTACGTGTGCGTATGCGTGTCGTGTGCGTATGACTGGACTGCGTGAGCGGTGCGTGTGCGTGATGTGCTGTGTGCGTGGCGTGTGCCGCTGAGTGTCGTGTGTGTGTGTGTGTGTTTGTGTGTGTGTGTGTGTGTGTGTGTCGTGTGTGTGTGTGTTGTGTGTGTGCGTGTGTGCGTGTGTGTGCGTGCTTGAGAGTCGGACGGTGCGCGTGCGTTCGTGTGGCGTGTGCGTGGATGCGTGTGCTTGTGCGTGTGCGCGTGATAGTGTGCGTGTGTTGTCCGTGTGCGTGTACGTGTGCGTGTGCGTGTGCGTAGTGCGTGTGCGTGGGCGTGCGTTTGCGTGGTGTCCATGTGCGTATACTGTGCGAGCGGACGCGTGTGCGTTCGTGCGTGGTGTTTGCCTGTACGTATCGGTGTGAGCGTGGGCAGCTGCACATTTCAAATATATAAAATACCTGCTTATATCTGGTCAAATCTGAATAACGCTTAATTGAATAGAAATGTGTGTGTGTTCGTGTGTTCTTATGTGCGTTGGTCGGTGTGCGTGCTTGTGCGTGTGCGCATGCGTGTATGCGGTTGGCGATGCGGGTGCGTGGCGTGTGGTGTGGTAGTCGTGTCGCGTGCGTGCGGTGTGCTGTGTGCGTGTCGTGTGCGTGCGTGTATGTGCGTGTGCGTGCGTGTGCGTGTAGTGTGCGTGTGCTGTGCCGTGAGGCGTGTGTGTGTCGTGTTTGCGTGCACGTATGCGTGTGTGATGCGTGTGCTACAGCTGCATGTTGTAAGTATAAAACTACGCTAGTAATATGCTTCAATATCTGCAGATAACGGCTTAATTGTGTGTTTGCGTGAGTACGTGCTTGATGTGTGTGTAGCGTTCGTGTGTCTGTGTGTGGTGTGGTAGTCGTGTGTTGTTGGCGTGTAGCGTTATGTGTGGTGTTGCTGTGTGTGCGTTCTGGCGTGGTGTGCGTGTGCGTGTGCGTGTGCGTGGCGTGTTTGCTGTGCGTGCGTATGCGTGTGGGTAGCGTGTGCGTGTCTTGTCCGTGCGTATACTGTGCGACGAGACGCGTTGTGCGGTCGTGCGTGTCGTGTTTGCCTGTAGTGCGTGTGTGAGCGTGTGCCGTGCATTTGTCAATGGATTAGAATACGCGTTACGTATCGTGTCAGTCTGAATAACGTGTGAATGTGTGTGTGTGTGTGTGTTCGTGTGTGTGTGCGTGGTTGTGTGTCGTCGGTGGGTGTGCTGTGTGCTGTGTGGTCGTATGCTGTGTGTGTGTGTGTGTGTGCGTGTGTTGCGTGTGTGTGTGTGTGTGTGTGTGCGTGTGCGTGTCGTCGTGTGCGTCGTTCGTGTGTGCGTGTGTCATGTCCGTGTGCGTTATACGCTGTGCGGCTTGTGCGAGTGCGTGTGCGTTCGTGTCGTGCGTGTTTGCCTGTCGTATGCATGTGTGAGCGTGGCGCTGATCTAAGTATAAATACGTGCGTTATGCGTGTGCAGTTGGATAGTAGATGTGTGTGTGTGTTGTGTGTGTGCGTGTCCGTGTGCGTTTAGCGTGTGCTGCGTGTATAGCGGTTGACGATGTTGCATTCGTGCGGCTAGTGTGTTGTGCCTGTGTGTGTACGTTCGTTGCTCGTGGTGCGGTGTGCGTGCTGTGTAGGGTGTGTGCTGTATTGTGTGTGTGGTGTGTGTGTGTGTGCGTGTGTCGTGTGTCGTGTGTGGCGTTGCGTGCGTGTGCGGTGTGGTGTGTGGTGTGTGTGTGATGTGCGTGCGTGTGGCGTCGTGTGCGTGTGCTGTCGGTGCGTTCGTGTGCGAGCGGACGCGTTGCGTTCGTGCGTGCGTGTTTGCCTGTACGTATGCGTGTGTGAGCGTGGCACAGCTGCATATTTCAAAGATTAAAATACCTAGCTTATATCTGTCAAGATCTGAATAACGCTTAATTGATAGATATGTGTGTGTGTGTCGTGTGTTCTTATGTGCGTGTGTTCGTGTGTGCGTGCTTGTGCGTGTGCGCATCGTGTATGCGGTGGCGACTGTTGCGTCGCGCAATGTGTCGTGTGTGCTGCTACGTGTGCGTGTGTGTAGTCGTTGCCGCGTGCTGTGCGTGTGTGCGTGTTGCTGTCGTGTCGTGTACGTATGTGCTGTGTGCGTGTCTGTCGAGTGTGTGTGTGCGTGTGTGTGTGTGTGTGTGTGCGTGTGCGTGTGCGTGTGTCGTGTGGTCGTGTGTGTGTGTGCGTGTGTGTGTGTGTGCCGTGTGCGTGTCGTGTCCGTTGTGCGT
>JARFJB010001911.1:427500-442500 GCA_036346205.1 Vesta saturnalis
TCTCATACACATAAGAAAGTTATGTGCTGAGCATATCAGATTTCTTATTTTAATTTTCCTTATAACCAGTTTTCCTTCTGGAAAGTGTAAAAAGCTTCACAAATCTTTGTAAACTTTGTAAAATTAAATCGTTCATAACAAAAACTCATAATAATTTAATATTAGGCAAGTTGCTTTGGTATGTGTAAATCCTTGTGATATTGCAGGCTCACATCACATTAATATAAGTAATTTGATTGTTATCTCATTAAATTTAGAATTTACATCAGTTCTACCTACATAAGGACAAAGTTTACATCGATTGAGGCTTGTACTTTGATAGCGCAGTTGGTTAGCGCGGTACACAACCAAAGTACCAGGTCGTAGGTTCATATCCTACTCGAGGTAAACTTGTTATTTATGCATTTAATAAAATTAATAATAATTTTTAAATTAAGATTTCATCTACATAAATTTTCTATAATACAAACGGGTGTGAGAAATACTCAATGTTTGTTATGTCTTATACCAAATTCAAGTTATTGATTTTGACTTTTTTAGGTTCTTATTGGGTGTACAGCAATTACAAACTAATTTTCGAAACGAATACAGACAAAACCTGGTATTGTAATGGAACGGCATACTATTTAGCATTTGGATTACTAACTCTTAATTGGATTTTGCTAGGAATCACTGTTATATTAATATGTTGTGCATTTGCTGTAACCGTATTTCTAAGATCGAAATAAGTCTAAATACATTTTTATACTAAGTACAAGTTTATTCGGTCATCACTGAACAGAATTAGCTATAGGTACCTTTATAATATTACAAGATTAACTTTAAACTATATTTTTATAACATTGTATGCTGTAACATAAATTACAACATTGTTAAAAAATTTAATCCCATGTAAGATGGAGATGCCTTCATCTGGTGAGAAAGGGTATTCTTAATTGTATAATAATCTGATCGTTTTGATGTTCATATATTCTGCATATGTTACTTAGTTAGATGTCGTTTTACTACTAGAATGAAACTGCGCGAATAGTAATTTTAACCAACACCTCTTTATTATGAAAGTTATAATAATGACGATTTTGAAAATATTATAAGGTCTATAAAACAGTAGTGGAAATATGAACCCATAATTAAACTGTTTTTATAATTAAACAGTTTAGAAAGAATTGAACAGTTTATTCAACATCAAAAAATATAATAGATAAAATTAGAATTAACTATATGAAACAGTAATTTCTGTTGAAATCATTTGTTGAGGTTTATTACGTTAACATTAATTTATGTTAAAAGAAATAACTTTATTGCAGTTTCTTTTTTAATTTTCTCAAATAATAAATTTGTTGTAAGCAAGTAATTCGTCATTAGCAACTACATGATAACCAGTTCATAGGCTACCCAGCTTTTAATACTATAAAATTTTTAGGTTTTGATGATGTTTTAAGAACTGTTACAGAAGGAGGTGTGGATAAAACTATGTACACTCGTGCCTTAGCAGCAAATATGTCAATACAAAAAAATTACCCCACTCGTGGCTAAATATTTCTTTCGTGACTTATTTGCCTTATAAGACACTTGTATAATAAATAGCTATCAAATGTGACTTATAGATGTAACATAATGTATTGTTTTTTCAGTATTATTTATTACGAGTGTGTGATTCTATCTCAGAAATTGTAACGTATTCTGCTTGTGAGTGATGTGCGTGAATATTTTATAAGTGGATTCATCGCGTATCTGCAATGTTCAATTCCGATACAATTTATTTTAGTTTCAATTATAATTTAGTTATACTAAGTAAGCAATAATTTGTCAAATAATGCTTACCTATAAGTTTTGGGCGCAGGAAGTATATAAAATTTTGTATGAATTATTCAAATACTTAAAAATCAGTAACTAAACCAGTTTCAACTTAAACGCAAAGACCGAAACATTCAACAGACGTTCCTACATTATACACTATTATATTAATGGTTCAAAAATATTACATTAGATATAATTGTATTAGACACAATTAAGTACAATTCTTGTA
This sequence comes from Vesta saturnalis, assembly GCA_036346205.1. Classification (NCBI taxonomy): domain Eukaryota; kingdom Metazoa; phylum Arthropoda; class Insecta; order Coleoptera; family Lampyridae; genus Vesta; species Vesta saturnalis. The sequence goes on from JARFJB010001911.1 coordinate 429,530, forward strand.
AATATCCAGGTGGCTGAAAATCTCAATTGCAAAACTATAGTGTGGAAGTATATTCCTCCCCATAAGAACTACATCACATAAAAAGTTTCTCCGGGCCCTTCCAACAATTGTATCCCATGGTAGAAAAAGATGTTCCCACCAAAAAATAATGTGAGGTAGGTAAATATGCTGGCTACCACTTTTTCACTGGTAATCAATGTTCACCAGATATTTACTCTAGGTACTTAGTAACGTATCAGCATGTATTTTAAAAGGTTTAACCATTCCCTGATTGTAATGTAACTACTGCAAGGTATACTATGTCTAAATTTTGCGTTAAAGTCATTGTGCCTCAATCGGCACAAAACCATCCATCCAGTACCGAGACAACTTTTAGATGTCAAAGTTGTTTTGATTTAATTTTGAAGATCAAATAATAATATCTAATCAGCAACAATCTGTAAGGTACACAGTAATGCTTCTTGTAAGGACATATTTCTAAAATGAACAGGTTAGTAGATAACACTTCTTTACTACTGTTTATATTATAGTTTACATTCCCACCGAACCAAGTATTGGCCATTACCACCTATACTACACTTCTATACCAATAATTATATAAAATGCATCGAAAGCTGCAATATTCTTATTACAGTGTAATGGTATACCAGAACTGTTATGGTATAGCACAGAATTAAATTCACCGCAATACATACTTTGTGTTTTTTTTAGATTCAGTCGTACCGGAAAGAAAAAAAAATGAGGGGTTAAGTAACTTCAGAGGCAAGGGACACAAGAAGCTAAATAATAAATAACTGAATAAAGAAAATATTGCTTAAGAATGTACCACACCTACGTACTTATGCTGTAAGTAAGAACAGGGCAGATCTTAGTTGAAGTTACCTTGAACTTCTGCAAGCAAGCATGAAATTTTACATAGTACTAGAGCAGCACTCAACAGACGTTTTAAGAGCTGTATTGTATTTTAGGTTGCCCATCTAACCCTAAGTTTAGTGCAAAACCGTCGCTGCTAATGGTGTGTGTCGCTTCTAATTAACGCCAAATCGATTGTTAAAATTGAAAAGTAAAACTGTCAATTACAAAGTAGGCTGTGACTTTCCGTACATTTCACTATCGAGCTTGGGAATGTTTATAGTAAAATGCACACAAGTAGGTTACATACCTTGACTCTTGGTCAGAATTTGTGCCTCAAATCCACATCTGGGCGTAAGCTCTCAATGGTTGCAAAAAGCAGCGCGTTTGTCTTCTCCAAGAAATAAGGTACTGTGTCGGCTGAAGGAGTGAAACATAGAGAGCACCTTAGCCTTTTCTAGGCCAAGTAGGGATAGAAATTACCACTGAACAATATTTGGTTAGACGCTATAACCTCGGAGTGATGCTTGCACGGACTACTTCAATCTCTTCTATGACAGTCTCTAAGTGGGGTCCTGTTACCATAAACTTAGTTAAAAGGTTCTTATCTTGTGACAGGCTGATTATGTCTGCAAAAGGAATTTTAAAAGTAGGCTTTTAAAATGAACAGCAAAAAAGAGCCGAATATCACTGCAGCTTACCTCTCTCCCCCGTAGATAATTGTTCTCACAGCTTGATAAATACAATTTAAAGTTTTCACGAAGAGCAATTTCGCATTTTTGTTACATGACCAATAAAAATCAAGGGCTCCGCTTTTGCTAGAGTGATAGCATCGGCATCAACTACAGCTTTAACCAAACCGCTTCCAGTACATGTTTATTGTTGCCATTTCAATGTATAATGAATATAGCGTCTTCGACGTTGGTCAATACAAATTGGTACTACTACTGCTTTAAACGAGCGTACAGTGGATGTCCTGCCATTAAAACGGGTTCTTCACTTCTAGTAATTAACAACTGTCTTCAGTACTTTCATTGTTAAGTTGTAATTTTAGCTTTAGGAGATTTTCCTTTTTTGTAATTATTTTTTCTTTTAGTCAATCATTTGTTAATTTAGTGATCGAAAATGTAGTTCACGGACCTACATATAGTGTATCAGCAAATGTTAATTTCCATATCAGCTTTTAAGGATTGCATGAATGCTGCCCATTTTATCTTGTAACAAATAATCAACGTTATGACATACGCCCAGTTACAGCTAGGGTGACGTAACGGTAGTGGTATTTACCCTGCTTGAAGCATCGCTATCTTCCCCTGCATAGGAGCTACACGTCCATTAGTTAGTTAATTAGTTTAACATGTCCACGCGCGCACATACGCACACATACATGCTCTCACACACGCATACACGTGTGCACTCACACGCACACATACGTGCACGTACACACGCACCCACCCACAAGGTACACAAAAGCAGACACGTACACATATACGTGCGCGCACACACGCATACACCCATGCACACGTACACTCTAAGCACACACACGCCTACAATCCCACGCGCACACACGCACGCACACGTGCATGCAAACGTATTCACACGCGCGCGCACACTCGAATCACATTCCAGACACCCACACGTACACTCCAAACACACACTCACCTACGCTAAACACATATACACGCACACATACCCATGCAAACACGCGAGCGCGCGCACGCGCGTGTACACGAGCAGCCATACACCCGCGTACACGCACACTGGAAACATACACGTACACTCCAAACACACCCACGCACACACGGACATGCGCGCACATACCCACACACAGATGCAAACAAACGGGCACATACGCACGTACTCACGCACCCAAACACGCATACACCTACATGCACACACGCAGACACATGCGCGCACACACCGCGCATCCACGCACCCACTTATGCACGCAAGCTTGCACGTACGCATGCACACACACGCGTACACACAGATACACGGGCGAGCTGGCGGACGGTCAGAGGAACGAGCGTGCGAACGGACAAGCGGCGCGCGTGCGGCCGGTCGAGCGGACAGGCAGACAGACGACCCGGCGGGCGGGCAGACGAACGGACGGGAGGACAGACAGGCGTAAGGACGGGTGGGTAAGCGACCGGACCGTTGGACGTGCGGGAGGACCGTTGGACGGGCGGGCGGACTGACGGTCACACGCAAAAGCACACGCACACAAGCACACACCCTCGCACGCGCGTACACACTAATACACACACACGCCCACACACGGACTGCTCCACCGTGATGCCATTTAACTATTCACGTAGGGCATTAGCAATGTTTAATCCATTTTTCCATGTTACTCCGCGGAGCACTGACATTTTTATAAGTACCGTCGTTGCTGGTGGTACATAATTACATTGAGCGTTACAAGGTATTCTTTTTGGTTGCAACGTTGCTCAAATAACTCTAGCCAAAACGACCTTCGCTGTTTCAGTCCCGATTGGGTGAAATCCCGACCATACAAGGAATGCTGCAAATTATGAGTGTTTTTACGGGAGAATGGTTTCGCCGGACTTAAAAATAGCGTATTCCTCTAAAATCCGCTCTTTCTTCATCAATATATCTACATTTAGCCATCCCCGATACGAAACCAGTAACTGCGAGCACCACTGTACTTGTGTCTGGTTAATATCTTTAGCTTCGGCCCTGTCAAGGCCTCGTATCTTATTCAGGATGGTCATGTAGAAGTTCTTATGATACCACCCTTCAAGCGCAACGTCTTTCAATATTTGTGCGTACTCATCCGTCTGAATTGTTCAAAGTAGTTTTCCAGTTATTTTTCCAATTCCTAGTTCAGTTCTTCCAAGGGAAGAATTAGCGGTAGATTGTGGATTTCTAACTTTACCTTACTCTCAAAGCAATTTTTAAATTGTTGACTCTCAAACAGCAAGACTTATGCTACTGCCCTTTCCACAACTTTGATGATTGTTCGCAGAATTGTTGAAGGACTCAAGGGTAATTGGGTCTAGAAAGAGAACATATCTTTACCATTAAAATGCTTTAGGATAATGTTCTGTGCTCTTATGAGGGTTTTAATTCTAAAACATCGGCATTACGGTATAATTCATAACCTCAACAATGTCTACACTCTTCTTATATTTTTTACAGTTCAGCAATCGATCTGATATCATTTAGAATCGACATACACCATTAGTAGTGAGAACCCGGTGGTTTTGCGAACAACTTAGGCTGTTTTCTTTTTGATCTGACTACGTACATATTTGATATAAATCTTTTATGTTTTTTAGCTACAAGAAGAGATCTTGACAAACTGGATAAGGAAAGTTACTATTTGCATTTTTTTTATTAGAACAGCTACCAACTGGTGACTGCAGATTTATTGACAACCTTTTGTATAGAAGTCCAGAAATGCATGAAAATCAAGCGAAAAGTAGGCAGATAAGTAAATTTGAATCTCTTAATAATAAACCACACAACACTACACGTACACCTTGCACAGACCTTACAAATCATGCATCTGACAACCTTGCAGTTAATCTTAGTTTTCATAATTTATCCAATACTGCTCGCTCTGTTTTATTTAAAGGGTTGGATTTTGTTGTGACTCCTTCGAAAGTTCCTGTTGAAGAAACCATCTCTAATGTTGAAACCAGTATTAGCCATCTTCGAGCTCCTGAAGGAGCGGAAGTCAAATTTGAAACTACAAGAATACTACGTAGAACGCAACATCTAAAAAAGAATTTTACTTGTGCTGATATCAAGCCTTAAAGGACAACAAAGACATCACAATTTTACCAGCAGCTAAAGGATGAGCTACTGTTCTAATGGATAAAACTGATTACATAAACAAATCTAATAATTTACTAAGCGATTCTGCTTATGCTAAACTATCATACAATCCTAATGACAAGTTCAAATAATAAACTACGAAACTGTCAAAGGAATCAAACTTACCAGGAAATAATTAAGAAACTAACACCACAAGATCCTACAATACCAAGATTTTATGGATTGCCAAAAATGTAATATTCAAATGCTTCACTTCGACCAATTGTAAGCTCCATAAATTTAACAACCTACGCATTATCTAAGGACTCCACTTCAACCTTGCCACAAAGATTTGCCATCCAGATAAACTACAACATGAATTAAACCATCTTGAAGAGGTCTTCATAAATGATGGCTTCAGAAAACAACAAATTAAAAAGTCATTTCAACCGAGATAAACGATGCCTTCAGATGACAAATCTACAACTTCAAATAAGTTTGACATTTTACCTTTTCTTGCAAAGATAATGAATAAAACATAAAATCCTAATATAAAATTAGCTTACAAAAGTAGTATTAAAATTTGATACCTTCTGGATTCTGCTAAAGACCAAATACTATTACACACATGTGACGGATTACCATGATCTTGTGGTAAAGTCTACATTGGTGAAACTTGAAGCAGGATTAACACTAGGTTAACAGAATACAAAATACACTTACGTTTACTTTATCCTACTAAATCAGCAATTGCTCAATATTCCTTAAACACTGCACAATTGCTTGGTATACAAGAAAGATTCAAGAAGCTATTGAAATTCTGAACCTGCCTAACAACTTGAACAGGGATAATGGATATGAACTGTTCGATATCTGGGTGTCCATTTTCAAGATCTGTAAGTTATACGGTCTACCACAGTGATTTAATTTTAATTTCTGTAGTTACCTAATTAATATTTGTGATTTTTATGTTACCTTGTCAACATTTGTCACGTTGATATTACTCTTGACAAGGGGCAGAGTATCTGTCTGAAAGCTTCCGATTACATAAATAATTTACACCATTTTTCCCAAATGAGCCTTATTAATATGTCAAATGGTGAAAGTTTCAATTCTTTTATCTACAATTTTTTACCTTTACAAAAGTGTTTATAAAGTTTTTTTTTTGTTGAGAGCTATTCCAATATAGAATATATACAAGTTATTTTAGAAGCTTTTTTTACCGTTTAGGGCTTAGATGTTGTCCTACAAAAAACTTTCATCAAGAAAACTTTTCTAAAAATTACTTATTTTTAATTAAGGTATTTTACTCCTTTCGATAAGGCTACGTTTCCGAGAAATTCACAAAATGTACTTAAGCATTTCTATACTTTGTTATTTGTTAATTAGACAATTTTAGTTAAATTGCAGAAATCCCAAATAATGAATCTTTATCCCCTCCGACGTTATTCCTAAAATGTTAATAATCTTGGTACAGTCCCCTCCAGTCTAATACCCAATCTCTGAATTAGCATCACCGCAAGAAGATTTCCCCGCCTTTCGTGGATTTCAATAAAACGACAACCCACGCTACCGTCCACCACCCAGCTGGTAGAGTAGTGGTGACACGACCTAATTAGCATTCGGGAGGTAATGAATTCGATTCCCGTTACCGTCAACCTTGTATAAGGTTTGTTCAGGGAGTTTTCGTCATACACATGTAGCGGCATGGTCACTTCATATACGCATACCATGTGCGTCTACTTAGGCTAATTCTGGCGTAGTATTTTCTCCCTCAGAACCCTAACTCCGTTCCTTCCTATCCTGACCACACCCATTCTTAATCCCACCATGCATATATACATCCATGATTGTGGCTGAAGGAGCTTCGAAAACTCAAACAGCCCACCCCCTTGGGAATGAAATACGTGACCTTTCTTTTCCTTACCGTTCACATCTTTTCATCACCATTGTCAGTTTAGTTAACTTGGATCCGTCCGCTTGAAATTATTTTAGTTCACATGGCCTATTGTACTTAAATCTGTGGCCACCTGCATGTAAGTTTTATTACATAACCTTACACATACACTTGTGGACAGCGCCTCTCCGGGTGTTTATTCCCGACCTAGCGTTTCGCTTACATCGTCGGGTAGAAAGGCTGTCTGCCTAAGTTCTACCGACCCGCAGGGTATCGATTAAAAAGCGCAACGGTGCGTAGCCTAAATCGATACTCAGCACATATTTTACACACTAACACACCGCCCCAGGCTGCCAAAATAACGTGCAGTGAGTCTACGAGCTGAAAGTAACAAGCCACCCACAATTAGAACATTATTTCGCTTTGTAAACTGCGCTAGCAGTCCGTGAACATTAAATAAAACGTGTGAGTATTAAACTTCTATCTCACTTAACGTAATTACCAGTTTTTGAAAATTTTACTTCCTATTGGACGTCCTGAACCTGCATCCGACCTAAATCGCACGTCGAGATAACCCAGAGAGAAGGGAATAAGCTTTTCATTATTCACATCAGCTCGCCCGTCGGGAGATAATCCAGAGGATAAAGTAAATCGGTATTAAAACATTCGTTAAAGAACGACCCATGTAAAACGTTCAGTTATCCTGCCAACCTGTGTATTAAACAGTCCTGTAAACTGAAAGTTCCTGAAGGTTTAAAAGCCTTACACCGCCCCCGAATCAAATAATGTCACGAGGCAGCTGCCCCATGGCTACCACATACGGCCTGAACGGTGTATCAAAACTGTGAACGGATTACTCGTTCCTGACAGAAGAGTATTTAGTATTAAATTTCCCGTGTGTAAATAAATCCAACTAGTTACGAAACATAAGTAGGGCATATTCTGATTCCCCGTAATTAACGTGAAAAAGACTACCGTTAGTTAATAAACCCTTGTAAATATTAGTTAGGTACGTTAAAATCCCTTTCGAAAAAATTAGATGTAATGTTGGATTTATATGATACGAATAGGATTTTTATTTTAAAAATAGTTATAAAGAATTGTAGAGATACAAGTCCTTTATGTCCCTTTAAATTTATAGATTTTCAGAGTGACCTAGAAGCAGGTATACTAAAACCATTCACCTCTTTCTTAACGCTTTGAAAATATTTCCAACTCGAAATCACGTTACAATATCTGTGTAGAACCAGCTGCTTTGTACCGTTTTCTACCAGATAGGAATGGACAAAAAATACTCTCGTATTTTTGATTTTTCTTTTGTTTTCTTTATATAGGAAATTATGATAATTTTCCTTCTGTAGTGTAAACACGCAGATAATGTTATTTTCGTATCAAACCTCATGGGAGTTCCAAGTTGTTCGCTGTTCCCGGATACACCCGGACGAGCTGCCTCCCACTGCAGGGAGAACCACACTCCAATCCCAACGCCTCCTTAGTGGAGGGTTGAATTTTGTTTTATTTGAAGTATATTTTTTTTGTGTTGTTTTACTTACTCACTTGTAAATATATAGGAAATAAGTTAATTTAAGTATGCAATATTTAGCTATTATATTGTTACAGGGAAAATATGTGCATAAAACTCTTTTAGCGTTCAATGATCAGTGTGGAAAAAAATCTAGTAGCAAGCAATTAGCCCTATTAAACGAAGCACCCCCTTTTAACCACCGATCTGAGCTAGAACCGCGGTAAAACAATTAAAAATTACCGTCAGCCAAAAAGGGCGGTTATAACATTCCGCAGATTTCCATAAAACCGCCAGACGCGCTACCGAAATAGAATTCCGCATCAGATTTCTTCTGTAATACTCCTGTACACACTGGTCTGCAGTCGTTTAAATTCGCCATCTCCTGCATGTAAATTTTTATTTACAACACCTACTCCAACTCCTGTTGAGAGCGTTACGGTGGGAGTTTAATTCGCGGTGTCGTGTCCCATTTACACAGTCGGTCAGAAAAGCCGCCTTCCTGAATTCTGCCGGCCCGACAATGTCGATTAGAAAGCGCAACGCAGCTGTCAGCCCAGGTCTACTAATTAATCCTAGTTACATAATTACACCCAAACTTACACCCACACGCCGCTACGGCAACTTACTAAAGTGCAGTGTCACCGAAATGAAAGAGATAAATCAGACCAAAATCCGCTAATTACTTCTGACATAAACGTTTCAGCCCGTCTAGTAATTATGTAAACAACACACACTTCAAATACTAAATACCTACAAATTACGTGATTATGTAAAAAAAATAGTAATTTTGAAGGGCACTAAATTAAGTACAGGGTGGTTTCTTAGTGCAAGGAAGTCGAATAGCTCTGTTATTATAAGTTTTTGTTATGAACGAATAAGTTCAAAGGTAAATATGTAATTAAAAATTATTATTAATTTTGTTAAATACATAAATAAAAAGTTTACCTCGAGTAGGATTTGAACCTACGATCTGTACTTTGCTAGAGTATCGCGCTACCAACTGCGCCACCAAGGTTCAAGCCCCAATCGATGTAAATTTTGTCTTTATGTATGTAGAACTGATGTAAATTCTAAATATAATGAGATTATATTTAGAATTTACATCATTCTATATAAAGACAAAATTTACATCGATTGTAGAGCGTACTAACAGTCGTAGGTTCACATCCTACGATAAATTTATTTATGTATTTAATAAAATTAATAATAATTTTTAATTGAATATCTCTGTTGTTTTGAGAAATATAAAATAACTTTTTTATACAAAAATTATATAATCTATAGAGTACATAGCGAAAATGTTATCCGGTATATATGGTGTTCAACAAAAGCATGGAAACGAAGATGTGTATTTTTAAATAGAAACCCACATCTGTAGATACCGAATCGAAATCAGCGTAAAATTCTACGTATAGTTGTTGCGGCGTTGCCAAGTTATTCAAATATTATTGAAAAATTGGCCTAAGGCGAATAAAAATATCGTTATAAGAATTACCTGTTTGAATTTAACCAAGGTACTCTATGCTTTTCTTAAACACAGTACACAGTACAGACGGGATGTATTTTACGACGGTTCCACCATCGCAATTTGTTTTGTAATAAAACTTCATTTTTTCAAATGGAACACCCTGTATATTACTGGGCAGTATTGTAGAACACTTCACGCGTTGAAAGTATGATCGTTGTCGTAAATGTGACAGTTTGGCACAGTAACGTTTTTTCTGGAAAATGCCTATATAATATCGTAAATTGTTGATTTTTATTCCTGAGAACCATGACTCAAACAAAAACATAAACACTACTTCGTACATTATATTTTCATTGATATATCTATCGTTGTGAATATCAATTCTGTCATTTCAGAAATAGAAAACTTTTAAAGGTGCAAATTGTTAAGTCAGTGAGTTTAGAAATCTTGTACGAATAAAAATGAAACAATCGAATTGTTTCGAAAAAGCGTTTTTATCAAAAAAAAAACTTTTTAAACTATGCAACTCAGAACATCGTTAAACAACAGAAAGTAATCAAAACAATAAGAGACTGAACATTGTAACAAATGTTCAAAATGATTTCCATTAACTTGCAACCACAACTGTATTCGTTTTTCAAATGACACACTAACTTCATTTAACATTTGTCATTGACGCTTTGAAGCATTTTTGAAATGCGGATCTTCATATTTTCTTTAGTGGTTAAATCAAGAAGGAACTAGCAGTAAATTTAGTATTACAAATTTAAAATTTTACTATTATTTATTATAACGCCTCTATACATCTGTACACAGTGAGAACGTAAAAGAAATAATAAATTTATTAAAAATTGTGTTTCTCAACCCTTGAAACCGACATTTTCAAGAAGGTAGCCATGATTTAACTAATATCAAATTGTCAGGTGTCATATGACAAATAATTTGGCGCAATTTGACAAATTTATAGCTGAGAAGTTGTGTAATTTCAAGAATTAATTGGCATGGTGTTCATATTAGATGCGAGTAGCAGAAACTGTTTACTTACACAGCCACCTTATCGGGAAATTCTTACTCCCTCTCTGAAGTCAACTCAAATAAAGAGAAATTTTCGGTTATGTAAAGAGATAAGTTTACTACAACAGCCTAGCTCAGTACATTACTTACGAAACTTTCTGTAGAATGAGAGCTATTTTGTTTACCAGGTCTTCAAGGAGGTAGAGATAATTACATAGCTATAATCAGTTAAGCAAGTCGTCAGGCGCTACTCATTTTTTAGGTTAAATAATTAAAATACAACAAAAATGAAAAAGTTGTACTTTAATTCCACATATAATTAGTAAACAACACAACAGCTGTATTTATTTGCATGTTTAGTAAAATAAAATAATATCTGGGGATTAATTTCAGGATAAAAACAAAAACAAATAAAACAGTTCTTAACTTTTGACAAAGCTTTACGGTAATAAATTAATTCTTAATCGATACATAAACTAAATCTGGAGGTATAATACATTTTTCACAAAGGTAAATGTTTTTCTGATGCTAAAATACCACATAACTGACTTCTAAATTGATCTTGAGTTACACAAGGCTTAATTCCACGAGAAGGTAATTCACTTCGTATTTATTTAAATGTTGAACATTCATTTAGAAATATAGGTAGGTACGTAAATACACAATATTTGTAAATGTAAGATACAATAACCTGTAAAATACTCAAACATACTTACATGAAAAGTAATGCAAAATTTAACTACAGCTATATCGATTCACCACGTTGTGTAAAACAAACTTATAACAAATAAAAATTCTTACTTCCTCTCGGAAGTCAACTTAAACAAAGCTAAATGTATGTAAAAGGGTAAGTTTGCACCACGGCCTACCGCAGTACATTATTTACGAAACTTGCTGTAGATTAAAAGCTCCTTTCTTTATCAGATCGTAAGGAAACAGAGCAGCTGTAATCAGTTAAGCAAGTCGTCAAGCAAGAGCTGTATTTATTTGTATATTTAATAAAACCAAACAATATCTGCAGATTAATTTCAGCATGAAAGGAAATAAAACAGTAATCTTTTGGTAAAGCTTTTCGATAATACACTAATTCTTAAGCGATACATAAAGTATGGATATAATATAACCTACCTTGACGTAGAATTATTTCAAAATTAAATATGATTGAAACTGTACAACTTCACTGTAATAATAAAGATTATTTTGACCTATGTTAACAAAATACAACTCTGAAGTAAGGTTATACACTCAACAGTTTCTTATCTTAGAAAATATTAACCGAAGTCAGGTGTTTTGTTTTCATTACAACAATATTAGGATTTCAGAAACAACATTAAACTAGCTTTATTTTAAAATTCGTAAATCTTGTCCATTTAATAAAAACGTAATCTTCACTAAAAAGAATACTTATTACTGGTACATTCAAAACAAAGTGAACATATTGAAATGAATTCCTGTGGAGAACTTCATTTCTTGACAATTCGATAAGACAAAACATCAGGTAAAATAAAAATTATTATTAATTTTATTAAATACATAAATAAAAAGTTTACCTCGAGTAGGATTTGAACCTACGACCTGTACTTTGCTAGAGTACCGCGCTAACCAACTGCGCCACCAAGGTTCAAGCCCCAATCGATGTAAATAAATGGCACAGTTAGTTAGCGCGGTACTCTTGCAAAGTACAGGTCGTAGGTTCAAATCCTACTCGAGGTAAACTTGTTATTTATGTATTTAATAAAATTAATAATAATTTTTAATTACATATTTAACTTTGAACTTATTCGTTCATTACAAAAACTTTTAATAAATCAGGTAAAATAATTTCCAGCATTTTTCAATTATTATCTCCAATTCAAACTTTTCTTTAAGATAACAAAGTGTATCCTTCAACATGAAATAAAACCATATATCTTCTATTACAAATGGTATGAAATTTTCTTAATACAAGGGGAGGGAGTTTCCCGTAAGAGAAGTCAACTTAAAATGCGACATGCATTAGAACACAGAAGGAACGGAAATGATCCTAAATAGCCATGTCCCCTTTGTCAAGAATGATATTTAGTATATGAAACATGAAACAAGCTAACTAATTAATTATAATAATTTTGATGAACGAGTTCTGCTTCGATTTGCAGATCCTAGAAATGACGTTGAATTTGGAATTGTATTAGATGCCGGAATCTTGAGTATCAAGATTTAGAGGTGATGTAGATGTAATATTGACCGAGATGCTGGGAAGGTTTTGAGTTATTGGTCATTTTGAATTTTGTTTAATAAGGTTCTTCCAAATATGCGGTATCCTAGAACTATCATCACGTTTGTTAAGGGCATTATGCCTATTCTCAATTTCAATGGCTTCTCTAGTAATCCGCTGGTGTAAATTATATAAAGGAGCAAGTAATCGAATATTATTTGTGTTAATTTCGTGTCCA
>JARFJB010001911.1:447500-452500 GCA_036346205.1 Vesta saturnalis
GGTAGAATTTGCTTCTATCTGGAAATTCCATTATTGTATTTACCGAGAGTTGCGTGCGTTCCTCTAACGTTTCATCCTTTTCCAGCTTGTCTCTTATGATAGTTAGTGCTTTATCGGTAGGCACATTTGTGAATAGACTCACAATGTCGAAGCTTACCAGTATTTCTTCGTGGTTTGGTTGGCGTATTCTTGACCATAGACTCGGTTTTTCCCGGTAAGGGTGTGATGATGCCTAGCAGATAGTGTGCTAATGGGTGGCAAGGTGAATTTCTCGAGCTCACAATTGGTCTCAGAGGAATTCCTTGCTTATGAATCTTTGGTAGACCGTACAGATGCAGAGGTTTGCTGTAATGTGGGGTAAGTCTCGTTCTCTGGTAGTCGGAGAACTCCCCCTTATGTTTTGCCACCGTCAAGTATATCCGTCTTTCGATTGATGGTGTGGGGTCTTTTGGTATTTGTTTGTACTCGCCTCCGTCTCGTAGTTCTTGGATCTTACTGTTGTAAGTGTCCATATCCAATACAACAGTAGCGTTTCCTTTGTCTGCCGGGAGAATTTTGATCGATAGGTCATTCTTAAGGGAAATGACCGCTCACCTTTCTAGGTTAGAGAGGTTAGGTTTAGGTCGCCTAGATGAATCTAGGACTGATCTAAACCTTACTTCTGCATTCTTCGGCTTGTTCAGGATCTAATTTCATAGCTGTTTCTTCTACTGCGGTTATTATACGCAGCACTTCGTCGAAACCATCAGAAACTTCCAAATATGCCTACCGATAAGGCACTAACTATCATTAGAGACAAGCTGGAAAAGGATGAGACGTTAGACGAACGCACGCAACTCTCAGTAAACACAATAATGGAATTTCTGACAATCTGCATTAGAACTACATATTTCCAGATAGAAGACAAATTCTACCAACAAGAGTTTGGGATGGCGATTGGTTCCGACTATCACCCATAGTGAGCAACATATATATGGAAGACTTTGAAGACCAAGCGATATCCGGATTCACAGAGAAACCAAGGATGTGGCTTAGAAACGTGGACAATACTTTCGTAGTTTGGCAACAAGGCAAGCATAAGCTAGATGAATTCCTAGATCATCTAAATAGCCGCGCACCCTCCATAAAATTCACAATGGCATTGGAGTCAGAACAAAAGCTGCCATTCCTGGATGTACTTGTACACAGGAATGACAACACTTTCACGACAAGTGTATACAGGAAACCTACCAACACGGGGACGTACCTACACTACAACTCCAATCACCACAAAAACGTGAAGTTAGGTGTGGCAAGATGCTTGTACGATAGCGCAAAACGATATACTCAAAACAAGAGGACCTGAACAAAGAAAAAGAAAATATCGCTAGAACACTCAAAGAAAATGGCTACCCCGATCCAACACCTAACCTAAACAGGGAAAGGGTAACCGAAAAGAAGAACCTAAATATACAGCGATAATACCATATATAAACAAGGCACCTCAGACAAAATACGAAGGATAGGCAGCAAATACAAGATACGCACTGCCTTCAAATCGACCAGAACGCTCTGGGGAATACTAATCAAAACCAAACCATACAATGAAGATCAGAATTCCAAGAATTATGTATATAATCTACCATGCGAATGCGGCAGAGCATACATAGGAAAGAGCAGTACACCACTCAAACTGAGAACGCAGGAGCATAAGAACAACGTCCGCAAGGGCGAAACAGGTAGATCAAGAATCGCCGAACATGTCTGGAACGAAGACCATCGCATCCAATGGAATAACATACAGTTAGTGGCAAAGGACGAGAACACAACTCGTCGAAAACACATAGAAGCCACATACATCGCACTAGTAGAAAATCCAATAACCCAAGCTAGTGTAGAAATGGAACCCATATGGATTCCAATAATGTGCGAAGAGCTTAAGCGCAATACACCTGCGCTAGAAGTTACTGCGCAACATGCGCAATAAACTTCTGCGCAACCACGAAAAGTTTTATATATATATATATATATATATATATATACATATATAAGTTCTAAAATATATATTGGATTACTCAGTGGCTCAGCGGTAAAGGTGTTAGACTAGTAATTGAAAGGTACCAAGTTCGAATATGAGAGTAGTCAAGTGCTTGAGAAAAAATTATACACAACATATGAATTCGAGTCAAGTGCGAAAACAGTCCTTCTCAGGGCTAAGCCTGATGACGAAAGCAGAGTCCGCTTCCGAGACGTCGCGATCAAAAAGCGTAAACTGTGGAAATAGACCTATCAACTCCAGTAAGTAATAGACATATCGAAAGTGTTAAGACTAATTATTGTAGAGATATAGATGCTAATCCGACTGATATCACCGAAATTCAAGCGCTTATCGAACTCCTGTACTTAGCAGGTGTACTAAAGTCTTATCTCTCGATGGAGAGATGCATCTCCTTCAACTTTACTATTTACATGGGCTACACTCAGCATCGCCCAATCCATAGAAAACTACAAAACTTATAGAACGTTTCTTTTTGTTCAAGAAGCAAACACTAAAGTGAAAATGAAAGTAACTAATTTGTTAGATACATTAAATGTAAACTTACGTTGATGAATCTCTCCATCGATGGATGAAAAAATATACAGGGTGTTAAGTTTGGAGGCTAGAAGTTCTCGGATACGGCACGATTTTTACTTAAAATTGGCGCTAACTCCTAAAATACCCCGTATAACATAGTGAAACCGTATATTGGAGTAATGATCAGCTTCAACTGTTCAACTTCAAAATAATATACAGGGTGTTCCATTTAAGAAAACTATAATAATGACGTGGTCGAGTTATGGACCATAATGTGTAAAAAATAAGCTTTTCCGAAAAACACTATTTTGGGTAAAAAACTAGACCATATTTGAAAACTCATACAAATTAAAAATAATTTTTCTTTTGTTAAGTTTGGAGACTATAAGTTCTCGAATACGGTGCGATTTTTACTTAAAATTGGCCCTAACTCCTAAAATACCCCGTATAACATAGTAAAACCGTATATTGGAGTAATGGTCAAGTTAAGCCATGTTCAATTTCAAAATAATATACAGGGCATTCCATTAGAAAAAAAGTAAGTTTGGTTCACCCATTCAATATGGATGACCCTGTATATTCGAAAATATTTTTAAAATATGCTCCTGACTAGTCTTTAACTTTTATCTTTATAAAATTTTTTGGTATCTCTTAGTATAAATAAGATATTGAACTACGACGGAGGTTTGACCAACCCTGTATATATATATATATATATATATATATATATATATATATATATATATATATATATATATATATATATATGTAGAGAACCATTAATAAAAAAAGTGGATGTTGATGGTTTGAATATCATTTATAGTAATATTTTAAATTATTATAAGGATAACGTTAAAACTAATATTAGATAATACGTTTATTTACATAAATGAACGTTTGTTAGAGTGTATGTGTGTGAATGTTTGTGTTTGTGGTTTTCATGTTACATATATTACTTTATTATCTCAATACTGTTTGGCTTTGAAAATGAAATGAAATGAAAATGTTTCTGTAAGGTCCTTAGTTTATGTATTTTATATTTGTTTTGCCTATTATTAAGTTGCTTCTAGGTCCTGACGAAGCAAATATATAGACTGTTTTACACGAAACACACAATATATTATATATATATATATATATATATATATATATATATATATATATATATATATATATATATATATATATATATATATATATATATACACAGGTGTGGAAAAATATAATAACGAGTCTGACTTATAATAAGTAAAACAAAGTCTGTACAATCAGTTCACGTCCTAAGTGAGATAGCTGATAGATTACACAACACACTAAAAGCACTGATGCCATACATGCGTCTTTTGAGTAGGCTAGTATCAATGACACATTTAATTGATACTGTCAACGAGAATTGAAAATCAGTGTTTTTCAAAGTTCCGAATTGTACATTTTTGTCCAAATTGTTTAGTTAATTAATTAATTGTAAAGTTAATAGAGCATATAAGCTCTTTATTATATTTTCAATATATACACTTAAACAAGTTCATCAACTTAATTAAATATAATTTTATCTCATAGTTTTGATATTAAGTATGTAATTGGAAAAAATAAAAAATATAATGTAGTTAAAATCAATGGATCTTTAACTGGTTAAACTCCAATTCATCTTAATATTAAAATGGTTACTAAAAATGGTCAAATTAAGATTTTATTTATTGGATAAAATGAATTTCTTTCTATTTTCTTTTAATATTGGTATAATAGTAAATTTATAATTGATATGGGAAAAATTCATTATTTACAATTTTAATTCAAGTTTTAAATCAATTTGCTATAAAATACACTAATGCATCACACAAATTATCAACTGACAATAAATAATGACGTTTCTGATGATCTCTATTATTTTTATATGCCACGCCTCGCCGTCACGGCCAACTAACAAAACTTGAAAGCCCTATAGCCGTTTTACAATAAAAAAATGTTAAGTTGTCATTATTTCAAAAACTACAATTTTTGGAATATACACTCTTATACAAAGTCACCCTTATTTTTAAAGCTAAATAAGATAGAATTAAAAAAATAGGGGGTTTCCATTAAAAAAAAAGACTTTATAGGTTTCTTTGAATCTACTTTTTATTGTCCATTTTTGATCACCCTGTATGAATGTATTACAAAAATATCAATACAGCCCATTAGAGTAGGTCCCCATTTCCAAGGAAACCAACCATAACTAATTGATAAAGGCTTCGTTTAGAAAAGATTTCCACCTATGTTTAGGCCTGCAAACGTCATTTTTGACAAAAAATTTGAAATTTGTCAAAAACGGTTATACTTAGGTATAGGACATTGTACATAAGATGTGTCTAAAATTGTATGTAGAATCTAAATATGTAATAATATATAAGGTTTTCTACTTAAAAAAAAAATTAAAATTACTTCTAAGCTTTTGTGATCTACCCTG